>PVIC010005208.1:0-58789 GCA_004025085.1 Thryonomys swinderianus
AGCCTCGAACTCAGCAATCCTCCTGCCTCAGCCTCCCGAGTGCTGGGATGACAGGCATGAGCCACCAAGCCCGGCATTTGTGGTATGTGGTACTGATTGCCAGTGGGTGTGAGTCAACTTTGATTGTATGTGGTTGTTGGGGACCAACTCAGGACCTTGCGCTTGCAAGACAGACACCAGAACCACTGAGCTAAATCCCCAGCCCCCATCACTGTCTATTATTAAATGCTGGGGTAAAATTGAGCGAATTCAGAGATCTGGAGACGGGGAAAGATTAAGAGTCAGGGAAAAGGTAAAAGAAATTTGACATGAAAAGAGAAACAAAAGGACAGAAAAGGAAGAAGCACGAAGGGATATTAAAGAAAATAATACAGGCTGTGAAAGGAAGTGCAACAGGTCAGAAAAACCGGGGGAGGCCACAAGGCGCTTGGTCTTGTTTCCTACGGACCATTTAGGCAGTGCACTGCGTTTAGTCAGGGGGCCTATTTGGCTGTAACGCTCACTCCAGGCGTTAGTTGGCTGCTGCTCTAGGACTAGCGTGAGAGGTAAGATGGCGGCGTTTACCTAATTCTGTGCTTACCGGCGTTGTGGGAAGGCAGCTAAAGGATAACTATATTAACGAAAATTCGAGAAACTCGCCGTTTTATATATTGAGGTGAGTGCTGAACTTCGCCTCGGCTAGAGAAGTGGCCAGTATTGCGCTACGCACTTCGGGGTCGCTTGGCTTGAGTGGGAAGGGGGACTGGTTTGTACTCTTTTATTTCTTTCTCCCCTCTTTTCAGAATATCTAAGAGTAATTCTACCTCTTATCAGTTTATTTCCTCTGATGATGAGGTTTCAGAAGTTAGCACTTGCGAGGATTCTGACTAGGTATCTCTTGCTTTTCCTTGCCTTGATACGACAGAGAAACAAACACCGCGTCTTCCAGAGCGCTCCCCGAAAACACCCTGACTAATCTTTTGCGCTTCCCCTTCCCTATTTCCTTGCCCCTCCTGTTAGCGCGCAAAATGCATAATTTTTTTTTTAGCAGTGAATGCCTACCCAGAAGAATTCAAAATGCATAATTTTAATAACGCTAACCCGTTTGTAACGTATTAATAGGTTTTAGGTTAAGCACATTTTCTGTGCCCTTTATATGTACCCAAATGAGGATTTCAGGTAAATAATATTTGTTCCTGAAGCATCCCAAGTTATTTTTGGGGTTTGTGTTCAGCTAGTTTGGGGGGACTCGCCACATTTTGTGGCTGTTATGTTGATTACTCACTAAGAAACGAACTAGATTTCTCGTGTTCAAATCTCTTGGGGAGAATAAATTTATGTTGAGCATAACACGTTTATGGGGAAAACAGTTAAGAAAGATGTCTATTGTTGAACGCTTTTGTGATTAAAAGAAATTTCATTTAAGAAGCGCCCATATCTCACGTTTTTGGAGAGTGAATTGCTTCAACATAATAGAAAAGTAAGCTCGAATTATTTAGGGAAATAAGAAATGTAGGTATCAGTTCGCCAAATACTGGTATCGATAGTGGGGGTTTTTTGTTTTTGTTTTTTCCCTTTTGGTACTGGGGATTTAACCCAGGCCTTCGCCTTGAGCTACACACCCCCTATTTGGGGGGATACAGGGCCTTGCTAAATTGAACCGGCTGGGATCCAAGTTTTGATTCTCCTTCCTTGTCCTCCCAGAATTTATTTGGTTCGTTCCAGGGACTGTGTTTGTTTGTTCTTATTCACAGGTGCAAATTGTTAAGAGAATGTTATAGAGAAAAACTCGACAAGGTAGACTGATTTTTGTTTAATTAAAACTTACTTGTGGGATGTGAAAGGCTTATTAATACGGAGTTACAGTGATTTGTTTTTTATAAACCTTTAAGTGGCTAATAATTTGTAGTCTAGAACTGTGGCTCAAAAGATATTTGGAAATATTAATCATACTATCCCATTGACTCCCTTTGTAAAATAAGCAAGTATAATACTTTATATTCCAACCAGCAGTGAATGAATCCCTCTTGCTCACTCACCAACATTTGGTGTCGTTAACCATGTTTTGGATTTTCATTCTTTTTAAGGGATGTGTAATGGTAATGTCATCGAGCTGGGTCTGAGGGAGAGGGTCAACAAAGTTGGAGTAAGAAATTTATCATACCCTTTTAAAATAGATTTGCAAACTGGGTATGGTGGCTCACGCCTGTAATCTCAGCACTCGTGAAGCAGAGGCAGGAGCATTGCTGAGTTCGAGGCTTGCGTGGGCTATATAGTGAGCTCAGGGCCAGCCTGAACTACAACGCAAGACCCTGTCCCCCCCCACACACACAAAAAAAAGATTTGCAGGTTTCCAAGACCTGTTCCATGAAAAAAAATTTACAATAGAAAAAGAATTTTTAGGACACTTCAGTCAAAAGCAAGAGAAAGCTTTATTAGGATGCATTTAAGAGTGGAATGGAGGGAGGAGTTCAGAGAAATGAGAGGCCTTACAGTCCAGAGCTGAATATTTTTAAGTGGATATGTTTAAGATTGGTTATCTAGAATGTGTATTTTAACTATCAGGTTACAAAGCAAGCCATCTACATATGTTTTAAGTTGGGATATACACCCACTAATATTGCTGCCTCCCGAGGATGGAGAAAATGGAATTTATAGATAAAAAGGACCGGTTAAGAGTCTGGATTTTTATGGGCTTATTGTACAAGAGCCTTGAAGATTTTTTTTTTTTTTGAGTGAGTTTCCTGGAAGGGAAAAACGCTTTGAGTAACTTTTGTGTCTTAAAGCTGTAGTTTTTCCTTAAAAAGTTTTCAAATCACACTTTCTTTGTCTCCTTTTCACCTGTTTTTTTTCTATATCAGTATCTTGTTTTAATTGGCAGTTGCCTAATGACATGATATTGAGGATATTTTCAGATGCTTATTTTTCACCTGCATGTATTCTCCATGAGATTTCTTTTTTTGACAGGGTCTCAATTTGTGGTTCAGGCAGACCCTGACTGAACTCACTGAACTCACTACATAGCCCAGGCTAACCTCTCAGCAGTCCTCTGCCTCTGCCACCCTCCCGAGTGCTGGGATTACAGGCATTAGCCACTACGCTGGACATTGTGGTGTGTGGTACCTGGGATGGAACTCGGGACTTTGCACTTGCCAGGCAGACACTGGAACCACTGAGCTAAATCCCCAGCCCTTTTGTTCATTTAAAAATAGATTTTGTTTACTTCTTGAGTTTTTAAGGTTTTTTTTTTTTCCGGTAATTATGTACAGGCCTTTATCAATTGTGTCAAACTATTTTTCTACTCAGTGGCTTGTCTTTTCATTTTTTTGGCAGCGTCTTGCAGAACAGAAATGTTTTATTTTAATGAAATTGAGCTTGAATTTCTTCTGTGAATCCTGTTTTTGGTGTTGTATCTAGAAAGTTATTGTTCCCAAGGAATTCTAGATATTTTTCTGTTTTCTTCTCAGACTGCTGTTTATAGTTTTGTGTCTATCTTTAGTTTTATGAGCATTTTGAGCTAATGTTTGTGAAGCTGTAAAGTCCTTCTTGGTATGTGAATATCTAGGTGTTCTAGCACTGTTTGTTCTGTTGTGTTCCCTTTGCTCCTTTCTCAAAAATTTACTATTATTATGGCTATTTCTGGGCACTCGATTCTATTTCACTGAGTCATTTGTCCCTTCATTTTCCAGTACCACATTGTATTACTGTAAAATACTGTTCATCCTCTGACTTTATTCTTCCTCTTCGGTCGGTTTTTTTTGTTTGTTTGTTTGTTTTTTGTTTTGAGACAGGTCTCGCTTTGTAGTTCAGTCAGGCCCTGAACTCACTATGTAGCCCAAGTTAGCCTCGAACTCACAGCAGTCCTCCTGCCTCTGCCTCCCAAGAGCTGGGGTTACAGGCGTAACCCCCCACATTCAGCATTGTGGTATGTGGTTCCAGGGATTGTATTTGGGACCTTGCATTTGCCAGGTAGACACCGGAACCACTGAGATAATCCCTGGCCCTATGCCTTTTTTTTTTTTTTTTTGAGACAGGCTCCCACTTTGTAGTTCAGGCTGGCCTTGAGCTCACTAAGGAGTCCAGGCAAGCCTTGAATTCAGCAATCCTCCTGCCTCTGCCTTCTGAATATTGGGATTACAGGCGTGAGCCATCGTGCCCAGCACTGTGATATGTGGTACTGATCGCTGGTGGGTGAGAGTTACCATGCCTGGTATTGTTGTATGTAATCACCAGGGTCGAACCAGGGACCTTGCGCTTGTGAGTCAGGTGCCAGAACCACTGAGCTAAATCTCTGGCCCCTGTATTTTATTTTATTTTTTATTTTTTTATTTTTTTGTTTTATTTTTTCTTTTTGAGACAGGGTCTCGCTTTGTAGTTCAGGCTGGCTCTGCGCTCACTATGTAGCCCAGGCAAGCCTGGAACTCAGCAATCCTCCTGTCTCTGCCTCCCAAATGCTGGGATTACAGGTGTGAGCCACCACACCCGGCACTGTGGTATGTGGTTACCGGATCAAACTCAGGGCCTTGCACTTGCGAGGCAGGCACTGGAACCACTGAGGTAAATCTCTGGCCCAGTTTGTATCTTTTTCATACAATATGGACTCAATTTTCTAATGTTTTCTTGAGCATTTTTGCATTTATATTTATTTATGAGAGATTGGTGTGCAGTTTTCTGTTTTTGTAATGTCTTTGTTTTTGGTACTAGCATAATGTTGGCTTCTAAAATTAGTTGGAAGGTAGTCTTTCTGCTTCTATGCTATGGTAAAGACTGTAGACAACTTGTTGCTTAAATGTTTGGTAGCATTCACCAGAGAACTCATTTGTCCCTAGTACTTTCTGTTTTGAAAGATTATTAATCATTGATTCAATTTCTTTGATAGGTTGAGGTTTACTCAAATTGTATTACTTTCTGTGAGTTTTAACATACTGTTTCTTTTGATGTGTCAGTGCATTTCATGGAGATTATGAAATATGTGAGCAGATTTGCTTATGATATTCTTTGTTATCCTTTTAATATCTGAGATTTGTAGTGATGTCCCTTCTTTCATTTCTGCCAGTCATAATTTGGCAGGCGAGAATTCTACCACTGAACCACCAATACAAGTTGCCACTCATAATTTGGGTAATCTCGTTTATCCTCAAGTGGTCTCTTTGGAGGCTTACTAAATTTATTAATCTTTTGAAAGAACCAGTTTGTTTTTCTTGGTTATTATTATTTTTTTGGTGTTGGTTTCCTACTTTTAGTTCCATTGATTCCCCTCATTTTAAAATTCTACTTACTTTCCCTGGGTGTGGTGGCTCACCCCTGTAATCCCAGCACTCAGGAGGCAGAGGCAGGAGGATTATTGTGTTCAAGGCTTTCCGGGACTACATAGTGAGCTCAGGGCCAGCCTGAACTACAAAGTGAGACCCTGTCTCAAAAGAAAGAAAGAAAGAAAGAAAGAAAGAAAGAGAGAGAGAGAGAGAGAGAGAGAGAGAGAGAGAGAGAGAGAGAGAAGGAAGGAAGAAAGAAGAGAAAGAAAATTCTACTTCGAATTTAATTTGTTCTTTTTAAAATAGTTTCGTAATGTGGAATCTTAGATTGTTTTAGATTTTTTTCTAAGAAGTACATTTAGTGTGATAAATTCCCTTTAAGTATTACTTTAAATGAATCCTACAAATTTTTGTAAGTTGTATTTTTTCATTTAGTTTAAATCCATTTTAAATTCTTTTGAGTTTTTTGTTTTTTTTTTTTTGAGACAGGGTCTTGCTTTGTAGTTCAGGCTGGCCCTGAGCTCACTGTGTAGCCCAGGCAAGCCTGGAATTTAGCAATCCTCCTTTCTCTGACTCCCAAGTGCTGGGATTACAGGCGTGAGCCACCATGCCCAGCGAGATTTCATCTTTGACCTATGTGTTATTTAGAAATGGGTTCTAAGTATTGGTATATCAGAGTATTTGGGGATTTTCCATCTATCTTTTACTGATTGCTCTCTTTAATTTCATTGTTGTCTGAGAGCATTCATAGTATGACTTTTATTTTTCAAAAATGTAAGGTGTGTTTTATGTTTAAGTTTATGGTTTAGTTGGTAGTCTATCTTAAAGAATGTGATGTATAAGAAATATAACTCCCAGCCCGCTAGAGGTCATGTCCCCTGAATTAAAGAATGAATTCCAAAGGACAAAGGAGGTTAAGAGTAGGAAAGCTTTATTGAGAGCTCCTGAGAAACAGGAGGAGGTCCCAGAAAGGGGTTGTCACAGAGGCCGATTGTCAGGGTGTTTGTTTTGTTTTGTTTTGTTTTGAGATGGTCTTGTTTTGTAGTTCAGGCTGGCCCTGAGTTCACTATGTAGCCCAGGCAAGCCTCGAACTCAGAAGTCCTCTTGCCTCTGCCTCCCAAGTGCTGGGATTACAGGTGTGTCAACGTGCCTGGCATTGTGGTAGTGTTACTGATTGCTAGTGGGTGTGAGTCACCACGCCTGGTGTTGTTGTATGTGGTTACTGGGGATCGAACTCAGGACCTTGCACTTGCTAGGCAGGCGTTGGAACCACTGAGCTACATCTCTGGGCCTTGTCAGATGTGATTTATACCACAAAGTCACAATGTGGGTACACTATGTGTCAAACTATAATCAACCTATGGGATTGCAAGTGTAGCTGCTTAGCTAATATTGGTCCATTTGGAAAGTGGGTTGTGTAGCAAGGCTACATGGAAAGAACAAAGGCATTTTGGGGAAGGAATAGGTCTGGAATCTCTGGTCACCCAGCTGGGAGACTGATTCCCAGCTGGACTTCCTAGATTAGGTGGTACTAATTATACTACAATTTCAAGTCCCTGATTATCCTTTAGGGAAGCATGTAGGCCTGGCCATTGCATCTTTATCTTAAGTCCTGGCCTTAAAAAGTACTTCTAACCACAAATTTGACATCTTATTTTTTTCTGCTGACTTCCAACAGCCCAGTCCCTCTCTAACTGTATATTAATTTCTATCTAGCTTAGCTACCTATAATAAACATTTTATGGGGCCGGAGGGTTAGCTCAGTGGTTCCGGCACCTGCCTCGCAAGCGCAAGGTCTTGAGTTCGATCCCCAGTAACCACATACCACAGTGCCAGGCGTGGTGGCTCATGCCTGTAATCCCAGCACTCGGGAGGCAGAGGCAGGAGGATTGCTGAGTTTGAGGCTTGCCTGGGCTACGTAGTGAGCTCAGGGCCAACCTGAACTACAAAGCGAGACCCTGTCTCCAAAAGCAAAAAAAAAAAAAAAAAAAAATACTGAGCATGGTGACTCAAGCCCACCAGCAATCAGTACCAGTACCACAGTGCCTGGCATGGTGCCTCATACCTGTAAGCCCAGCACTAGCGAGGCAAAGGCAGGAGGATTGCTGAGTTCGAGGCTTGCCTGGGCTACATGGTAAGCTCAGAGCCTGCCTGAACTACAAAGATAGACCCTGTCTCAGAAAACAAACAAAAGGATAAGGTAGCTGAGAGTACCTAGTGTTGTTTCTGCATCCTCTATCTTGTTCCATAGATCCAGAATTCTTTTTTTTTCCTTTGCCCATACTATCCTTTTTTTTTTTTAAATCATTGTAGCTTTGTCGAATAACTTAAAATCCAGAAATGTGATGCTTCGTGCTTTGCCCTTGTTTCCCAGTTACTATTCCAGTTCTTGTGCTTGCAAGGCAGGCGCCGGAACCACTATTCCAGTTGCTTACTATTCCAGTTCTTCTCTGGTTTCATATAAATTTTAAGATTGTTTCTGTAGTTCTGTGAGGAATCCTGTTGGTATTTTGATTGAGACTGTATTAGATCTGTGTAACAGTTTTGGAACTATAGGCATTTTGACTATGTTAGTTTTGCCTATACAGGAACAGGGGCTGTCTTTACATTTTCTTCCTCCTCCTCCTACTTCTCTTCCTTTTGCAGTATCAGGGATTGAACTCAGGACCTTGTGTTTGTGAGGCAGGCATGGTGCCACTGAGCTAAATCCATGTACTGATCTTCACATTTTCTAATGTTGTCTTCTATCACCATTTTCAGAGTACATCATTCTGGGCTGGGGATGTAGCTCAGCAGTGCAGTGGCTGCCTGGCAAGTGTGACGCCCTGGGCTCAATTTCTGGTCCCAAAAAAGGAAAAGTGAAGGAAAAAAAAGATCAGAGGGACTGAAGATTTAGCTCTGTGGTTCCGGCGCCTGCCTTGCAAGCGCAAGGTTATGAGTTCGATCCCTGGTAACCACATACCACAGTGACGGGCATGGTGCCTCACGCACTCGGGAGGCAGAGACAGGAGGATTGCTGAGTTGGACGCTTGCCTGGGCTATATAGTGAGCTCAGAGCCAGCCTGAACTACAAAGCGAGACCCTGTCTCAAAAACAAAACAAAACAAAAAAAAAACCAGAACATCGTAAAGATCTTTCACTTCCTGGCTGGGTTAATTTATAAATGTTTCGTTTTCCTTGTTACCATTGTTAAAGTTATTGTTTGCCCGAGTTCTCTCTTGGTTAGTTTATTATTGATGTATAAGAAAGCTATTGATTTTGAATCTTGGTATGCTACTGAACTTGATTATTTTTTTGTGTTTTTTTTGGTTTTTTGTTTTTTGTTTTTTGTTTTTTTTTCGTTTTTTTTTTGAGACAGGGTCTCGCTTTGTAGTTCAGCCTGGCCCTGAGCTCACTATGTAGCCCAGGCAAGCCTCGAATTGAGCAATCCTCCTGCCTCTGCCTCCCAAGTGCTGGGATTACAGGCGTGAGCCACCACGCCCGGCTTTTTGTTTTTTTGTTTTTTTGAGATAGGGTCTCGCTTTGAAGTTCAGGCTGGCTCTGAGCTCACTATGTAGCCCAGGCAAGCCTCGAACTCAGCAATCCTCCTGTCTCTGCCTCCCGAGTGCTGGGATTACAGGCGTGAGCCACCACGCCCGGCTTGAATTTGATTATTAATTCTAGGAGTCCTTTGGAGTTTTTGTGGTCATGTAAGTAGAGGATTGTGTCATCTGCAAATAATCATAATTTAACTTCTTCCTTTCCTATCCATATTCCTTTTTATTTCTCTTGTCTAATTGTTCTGGTTAAAGTTTCAAGCACTATATTCAACAATAGTAGTGATAGTGGACTTCCTTGATCCTTGTTTTGTCCCCAGTTTTAGAGGGAAGAAAGTCTTCAGTCTGCTTCATTTAATATGATGTTAGGCATTGATTTACCACAGATAGCTTATATCAGATTTAGATAAAGACATTCTATACCTATTTTTGTTCTTTTTAAATCATGAATTGATGTTGGATTTTGTTAGATGCATTCTCTGCATCTATTGAGATGACCATGTGATTTTTGTCCTTGTATCTGTTTATGTAGTTTTTTTACATTTATTGATTTCTGTATGTTGAACCATTCCTAGAATGAGTCCTAGAATGAGCATGAATTGTGATCTTTTTGATGATTTGCTTCATTCTACTTGCCAGAAACTTATTGAGGACTTTTATACCAATGTTCATTAAACACTAGTTAATGAATTCAGCAAAGTGTAGTCCTCCTTTATTTATTTATTTTTATTTATTTATTTTTTGGGTTTTTTTAGTCCTCCTTTTTTATTATGTGCTTTTCTGATTTTGGAATCAGTAAATTTTGCTTCCAAGAATGACTTGGGAAGTACTGTTTGCCTTTTGTTTCCATGAAAGACTATGGAGTATTGGCATTAGATATTATCTAAACTTCATATAGAATTTAACAGTGCATCTGTAGGAATGTGCACTTTTTTCTTATTTTTTTATTGCATCTTCAATTTCATTGATATTGTATCTCATTTCAGCTATGGTACTTCATAAGTATCTAGGAATCTATTCATGTCTTCAGAATTTTCACTTTCATTAGACTACAGATTGTAAAAATAATTACCAGTGGTCCTCTGGATTTTGCCACAGTCCCTTATGATTTCACCTGTTTCATTTCTTTTCTTTTTTTTTTTTCTTTTTGAGACACAGTTTGGCTTTGTAGTTCAGACTGGCCCTGAGCTCCCTATGTAGCCCAGGCAAGCCTCAAACTCAGCAATGCTCCTGCCTCTGCCTCCCCAAGTACTGAGATTACAGGTGTGAGCCACCACACCTGGCACTGTGGTGTGTGGTTACAGGGGATCAAACTCTGGACCTTGCGCTTGCCAGGCAGACGCCGGAACCACTGAGCTAAATCTCCGCCCCCTCACCTGTTTCATTTCTTTATTTTATTTATTTTTTTTTGAGACAGGGTCTCGCTTTGTAGTTCAGGCTGGCCCTGAGCTCACTATGTAGCCCAGGAAGCCTGGAATTCAGCAATCCTCCTGCCTCTGCCTCCCGAGTGCTGGGATTACAGGCGTGAGTCTCCACACCCAGCATTGTATGTGGTTACCGGGATTGAACTCAGGACCTTGCGCTTGTGAGGCAGGTGCCGGAACCACTGAGCTAAATCTCCAGCCCACCTGTTTCATTTCTAATTGCATGGATTTGAGTCTTTTTGTTTTGTTTTTGTTTTTTGTAAAATGAATACCTTAGTTATTTTTCTCTCATTGCTGAGACAAAATACCTGACAAGCAAAGTTAAAGGGACAGAATTTATTTAGCTTACAGTTTGTAGAGGTTTTGATCCACAGTCAGCTGAACCCAGGGCAGTGTGGGACGTGGCAGAGGAGCAACAGTTCATAATTGGGTGCAAGGCAGCTAAAGCAACAAGGGGACCTTAACAGTGTTTTCCTGTCCCCTTTATCTCACCCAGACTTCTGGCATTAGTGCAGTGTCAAACCAATCAATTCACTTGGTTTAGTATCAATACATTCTAGGTTCAGCCACCTCAGAAAAGGCATGAGGCTTTGAGGGGGGAAAAGCCATAACAATGTCGATTTTATTTTTTCCATAGACCTTACTCTTCATAGATTCTTTATGGTTTTTTTAGTTTTAGTTTCATTAATTTATGCTCTGTTCTTTATAATTTCCTTCCTTGTATGAGCTTTGAATTCCATTTTTTTCTTGTTTTTCTAGTACATTAAGATATTTAAGTTTGGGGGCCGGAGGATTAGCTCAGTGGTTCCGGCGCCTGCCTGGCAAGTGCAAGGTCCTGAGTTCGATCCCCGGAAACCACATACAATGCTGGGCGTGGAGATTCATGCCCACCAGCAATCAATGCCATATACCACAGTGTCGGGCGTGGTGACTCACGCCTGTCATCCCAACACTCAGTAGGCAGAGACAGGAGGATTGCTGAGTTTGAGACTTGCTGGGCTACATAGTGAGCCCAGAGCCAGCCTGAACTACAAAGCGAGACCCTGTCTCAAAAAAAAGTTATTTAAGTTTGGGCTGGAGATTTAGCTCATTGGTTCTGGGGCCTGCCTCGCAAGCACAAGGTCCTGAGTTCGATCCCGGTAACCACATACAGTGCCAGGCGGGGTGGCTCACACCTGTAATCCCAGCACTCGGGAGGCAGAGACAGGAAGATTGCTGAGTTTGAGGCTTGTCTGAGCTACATAGTGAGCTCAGAGCTAGCCTGAACTACAAAGCAAGACCCTGTCTCAAAAAAAAAAAAAAAAAAAGATATTTAAGTTTGCTCTTTTTCTGATGTGGAATTCATTTCTATAAACTTTTCTGTTAGGACTGCTTTTCTGTGTCCCGTATGTTTCTGGTATGTTGTAGCGGCATTATCATTTGATTGTAGAATAATTTCACCTGTGACTCATTATTCAAGAGGGTATTATTTAATTTCCATGTGTTTGCATAGTTTCTCTGGTATCTTTTGCCAATGGTTTCTAGTTTCATTGCACTATGATAGTATGCAGGGGATGACTTGAATTCTTTTGCATTTATTTGAGTGTCCTTTATGGGCTAACATATGGTCTGTTTTGGAAAAAGCTCCATCCATGTACTGCTGAGAAAAATGTATATTCTGTTGATGGATGAAACACTTTGTAGATAGCTATTAAGTCCATTTTTTTGAAGATTTGCTTTAAATCTGATTTTTTGTTGTTGATTTTCAAAATTTAATTGATGTGTCCATTTCTGACAATGGGGTATTTTTTTTAAGTTGATGTATCCATTTCTGCAATGAAGTCTGCCATTAAGTAGTGGTGGTTTTTCATGTCCATTAGGATTCATTATAAGGTTGGGAGCACCAGCATTTGGTGTGTATGGTTATTTCTTCCTCTTGGATTGTTCCCTTGTTCAGTATATAGTGACGTTCTTTCTCTCTGCTGATTGGTATTGGCTTGAAATTCACCTTCTCTAAAATTAGAATAGCTGCTCCTGATCTTTTCTTGATTCCTGTTACATGGAACATTGTTTTACCTTCTTTATTTAATTTAATTTAATTCTTTGTTCTAGGGGTCAAACTCTTGACTTTGTGTTTGTGAGACAGGTGGCAGAACCACTGAGCTAAATCCCCAGCCTCATCTTTTAATTTTTAATCTGAATTTCTGCTTGATTTAAATGTGGAGTTTTTTTGAGACAGCATCTTGCTTTGTAGTTCAGGCTGGCCCTGAGCTCACTATGTAGCCCAGGAAAGCCTTAAACTCAGCAATCCTCCTGCCTCTGCCTCCTGAGTGCTGGGATTACAGGCATGAGCCACCATAACCCCTGCATTGTGGTGTATGGTACTTATTGCTGGTGGGTGTGATTCACCACGCCCAGTATTGTTGTATGTGGTTACCAGAATTGAACCAGGGACTTTGAGTTTGCTAGGCAGGTGCCAGAACTACTGAACTAAGGGCCCTAAATGTATTTCTTGTATACTGCATTAGTTGGATTTTGTTTCTTCTTTCATTCTGCCAATCTTTGTCTTTTTTTTTTTTTTTTTTTTTTTGAGACAGGTTCTCACTTTGTAGTTCAGGCTAGCTCTGAGCTCACTATGTAGCTCAGGCAAGCCTCAAACTGAGCAATCCTCCTGTCTCTGCCTCCTGAGTGCTGGGATTACAGGCATGAGCCACCATGCCCGGCAATCTTTGTCTTTTGATTGAAGAATTGAAACCACTTTTGTTTTTTGTGTTTTTTTGAGACAGGGTTTAACTTTATAGTTCAGGCAATCCCTGAGCTCACTATGTAGGCCAGGCAAGCCTCAGACTCAGCAATCCTCCTGCCTCTGCCTCCTAAATGCTGGGATTACAGGCATGAGTCACCACGCCCTGCATTGTGGAATGTGATACTGATTGGTGGTGAGCGTGAGTCACCATTCCCGGTATTGTCTGTGATTAACTCATTCAAAATCAGTATTTTGTACTCTGAACCACTGAGCTAAATCTCCAGCCCATCATTGAGGAATATTACAGAAAAATACTGACTTATTCCTGTCACTGCATTGTTGGTCATTTCTTAATTTTCCTTAGACTGTTATCCCTGAGGAGTATTCATTCTTCTTCACTTACTGGCATTGTTGAGTTAATTATTTCTTTCTAGAGAATTTTTTGTAATGCTGATTTGGTGGTCACTAATTTCTTAATGTGTTCCTTGTCATGGAGGTACTTTATTTCCTATGTCAATTTTGAAGGAAGCTTTTATAAGATTTTCCACAGTGTATACTTTCAACACATTTGAATTTCTCATAAGTACCCTTGTTCTTGTACATCCACATGCTAAGTGATACCGTGTTTAAGTTTTGTCCTGCAAGAACAAATGAAGTAACTTGAATTGTCCTACAAAAAAAGGAAATAAAGAAGTCTAGTTAAAATATGTCCATATTAATGGATTGGAAGACTCATTGTTGTGAAGATGTTAATTTTCTCCCAGGTGTTCTACAGATAGATTCGCTGTATTAACAGTAAAAATCCAAGAATGACTATTTTGGGTAAAAAACTGATAAGTAACCCCCCCAAATTTATATGGAAAGAAAAATGTTTAGAACACATACACAAAATAAAAAGTTCTGAAAAGAAAAGCAAAGTTAAGCCACCGACGTAATGGAATAATGGCTGGCGTTGGTGCAGTGCAGAGCACTGCATGGCAAGGCCACCAATGTGCATTACCTGCCAAAGGGTCCTGGTAGCAGAACCAGAGCATGGGCTATTCCTGCTTCAGGAAGCTGGGATAGCTGCATAAGGAGACCATGAACCACAAGCGTAGATGCCAGTGGAACATGAGTAGTTATGTACTTGTTTGCCAGCACACTGGCCTACTGTGACTCCATTGGCTCCCCACAGTATTTGGCTCAGCGGTCACTGGGCCAGAGGATTGCACCTCAAATGTGGCAAGGTGGGCAATGGGAGCAGTGCAGGGTAGCAGATCATGATGGAGGTGGCCCAGAGGTTTCTAAGCAGGCGTTTTGCACAGGGGTCAGCCTATGCAGGTGTGGCATGGGCTTGACCATGTAGCTGTTACCCTGGCCTCCAGGGGCTGCAGCCTCAACTGCTAGGGATATATGTGAAAGCAGCTAACCCAGGGGTAGAAGCAGTAGCCTAAGGAATGTTAGCAGTGAGGGACGGTGCCATGGTACTTGGCCTCTGTGCTGCATTGCACAAGGATGGCTCTGAGGCAGAGCTGGTACCATTGCCACTGCCACAGCTGAGTACACATAGACATGTACATGCAGACGGCCTGTACCCAGTGGCATACTACATAGAGCAGCACATCTGGCACATCTGTGCCCTTTTGAGAGTAGTGGCAGCTCATCAATGGATGAGTACACAGAAAAGGATGTGCTGAGTCTGAAGCAGTTCAACAAGCAGTTTAAGCAGTGCCACGTCAAAGTGAACTTTACATTGGCCAAACTAGCACTGGTGCTGGTGCTAGACAAACTGTATGGTTAAATAGTGTGTTCCTGAAAACCAGCATCTGCTGCTTGGAGGTCCTGCAGCAGAGCTCCAAGAATGTGCAGGCTCAAGTATAGGCCACTTGTTCAACAAGTGGCCAAAGGAGACGGTCCAGTGGCAGTCCCATCAAGCTGGAAAAAAATCCTAAGCGCAGTAAGTCCAAGTCTATTGAGGTGAGGGTCAAAGGCATACACCGGAGCCACTCCCTCAAATGCCTAAAGCCCTGGGCACAGGAAATAAAGGTCTCGCCTGTCCACTAGCAACAGAAGGAGGCGGTATACCACCAGCACTACATCACTACCATCACCACACATTACCTAGCTTGATGCAATGTGTACCCAGGGTCTCCACCAGCACGGACAAGGAACGGATATGCAGCCCAGAGTCTTTTCATTTGATTGCTTTGGATTTTACAGAAAGCCCAGAATCTTACACAAAACCAGACAACTAGAGGTCCCTTCCCTGACAACAGCAAAAACAAATGATAGGTTTTGTTACCAAACCACAGGAGCAAGGGTTGAAGATCTTAACAATCTGCCTGTTCCTCGCCCTTGCTCCATCCCGTCCCATAGCCTCCAGCTGTTTAACCTGCTGTGTCTTCAAGTTTTTCTTTATTGTAATACTTGATCATACAGATCTTTCACCTTTTTGCCTAAATTGATCCTCAGCTGTTTTATTTGGAGTATTTGTGAATGGAATTGTTTTCCTGATTTATCAGGGAGTCTATTGATGGTTTATGATAAAGCTGTTGTTTTTTAATGTAGATTTTATATCTTGCAACATTGTTGACTTCACTCATCAGCTATAAAAGTCTTCCCATGGTCTCATTAGATTCTTCTAAATACAAGATCATGTCATCTGTAAAAAACGATAATTTGGCTTCTTCCTTTCCTATTTGTATCCCTTTTTGTTTTCCCTCTTCCCTATTGGCTTTAACTGAAATTTCAAAAACTATATTGAGTAAGCGGTGAGAGTGGACCTTCTTGACCCCTTCCTAATTTGAGAAAAAATACTTTCATTATTTCCCCCAGAGTAGTGTTGCCTCTGAATATGTCAGTTAGGGCCTTTACTAAATTGAGGGATGATCTTTCAATATTATATTTCAAGGGGCTTTTATCATGAAAGAATGTTGAGTGTTGTCAAAGACTTTTTCAACATCAGTTGATAGGATTATGTGAGTTTTGTCATGGATTTTATTTATGTGATGCATTACATTTACTATTTGCTTGTGTTAAATCATTTACATTCCTGGAATGAAAACAGCTTGATCGTGGTGTATGATATTTTCAGTGTAGCATTTTAATTCTGTTTGCAAGTATTTTATTAATAATCTTTATGTTCGTCAAGGATATAGGTCTGTGGTTTTCTTTTTCTTTTCTTTTTTGTCACTACTGGGGATTAAACTTGGGCCTTTTGCTTCCAACGTAGGGTGCAGTACACATGAGCTAAATCCCTGGCTATAGTTTTCTTCTTGTTGTATCTTTGTCCAGTTTTGGCAGCAGGATGATGTTGACCTGGTATATGAATGTGGGAATGTGCCTTCCCTTTTTATTTCATGGAATAGTTTAAGGATCATTGGTATTCTTCTCTTTTTTTTTTTTTTTTTTTTTTTTTTTTTTTTTTTTTTTTTTTTTTTTTTTTTTTTGAGACAGGGTCTGGCTTTGTAGTTCAGGCTGGCCCTGAGCTCACTATATAGCCCAGGCAAGCCTTGAACTCAGCAATCCTGCTGCCTCTGCCTCCGGAGTGCTGGAATTATAGGCGTGAGCTACCACGCCCAGCAGGGTTTGGTGAAATTCTGCTCTGAACCCATCCTGTTTTAAGCTTTTCTTTGCTGGTAGGTTGTACTACTGTTTTTTTATATTCTCGGCCCAGTTTCAGTCTAGAAATTAGTCTGTTTCTTCTAGATTTCTCAGCTTATTAGAATGTAGGTTTCCAAAGTATAGCACTCTAATAATTCTCTAGATTTCAATGGTGTCTATTTTAAAATCCCCTTTTTTCATCTCTAGTTGTAATGATTTGGATCTTCTTTCGCTCCTAGGTAATTTGGCTAAGGATTTATCAGTACAGGTTGCCTTTTTTGAAGAACGAACTTTTCATTTTATTAACCTTGTGTATTCTTAGTTTCCGCCTCATTGATTTCAGCTCAAATCTTACTCTTCTGCTTGATTAGATTTTGGTTTGTTTTTGTTTTTCTAGGTCCTTGACATGGATGCTTAGATCATTCATTTGAAATTTTAAACTTTTTGATGTAAGCGCTTCTAGGTAGACTTCTCTCTTAGAGTTGCCTTTGCTATAGCCCAGGGATTCTGATATGTTGTATTTCATTTTCATTTGATTCTGGGAATTTTTCAATTTCATGCCTGATTCTTCTTTTCTTTTTCTTTTTTTTTCTTTTTTTTTTTAGTTTTTTTGAGACAGGGCCACAGTTTGTAGTTCATACTGGCCCTAAACTCACTGTGTAGCCCAGGCAAGCCTGGACCTCACAGCAGTCTTCCTGCCTCTGCCTCCTGAGTGCTGGGTTTACACAGGTGAGCCACCATGGCCGGCATTGTGTGTGGTACCAGGGATCAAACTCAGCACCTTGTGCTTCTCAGGCAGACAGTGGAACCACTGAGCTAAATCCCCGGCTCTCCTCCCTGATTCTTCAGCAGTCCACTCATGATGCAAAAGTTTACTGTTGGAAGGGAGGAGAGAAGAAACTATAAAAGAATGTGTCATTTGCATGTACCACCTCCTCAAGATAAATGTAGTCATTATGAATGCAAACACATTCTAAGTTGAATTTTTTCAAAAAGTTAATTGTTCTATTTTCATATGTTCATATAATTTCTGTAGTTTCTCTTGCTGTTGATTCTTTTTTTTTTTTTTTTTTTGCTTTTTGAGACAGGGTCTCGCTTTGTAGTTCAGGCTGGCCCTGAGCTCACTATGGTGCCCAGGCAAGCCGCCGCGAACTCAGCAATCCTCCTGTCTCTGCCTCCCAAGTGCTGGGATGACAGACGTGAGCCACCACGTCCAGCATTGTGGTATGCGGTGTTGATAGTTGGTGGGCGTGTCTCCACGCCTAGCATTGTATGTGGTTACCGGGGATCGAACTCAGGACCTTGCGCTTGCGAGGCAGGCGCCGGAACCACTGAGCTAACCCTCCGGCCCCTGCTGTTGATTCTTAATTGCCTTTATGATCTGATAAGATGCAAGATTTTTTTTATACTTGTTAAGGCTTCCTCTCTGGCTCAAAGACTTATTTGGAGAATATTCCTAATTAATTATTCCTAATATTAATTTTGTCTTAAAGTCTGCTTTGTCAGAAACAAGTTTAATTACCCTGCTTGTTTTAAGGTTCTGTTTTGAATGGAATATTGTTTTCTACCTTTTTACTTTTTAGTCTCTATGTATTTGCCAATTAAGTTTGTTTCTTACAAACAGCAGAATTGGGTTTTGCTTTTTAACCCAACCTAACAGTTGTTAGACTCTTCCCCTAACCCCAAAATGGAGACCTTCTTCTTCCCAGCATGTGTAGCTTTCTGCCAAGACTTGGCCTTCTCCTTCCATAATGCACTGCTTCCCACCAGACCATGGCCTCCCTTCCCTGTTCCTCACCAAAGCCCAAAACATAACGTGTCCTAGCACTTAGAGACTACTGACCACTTCCTCCTCCTGTCATCCATTGACCTATCTCAACCCCCCTCCAGCCAATCACCATGAACTATGTCCCCAAGTATCCTGCCCAAGCCCTTAAAAAACACAACCCAACCTACACCATTCTACTACTCTCTTTGTTCTAAGGCATCCCGCAGCTCTTCTGTCCACTAAAGGTTTGCACGGGTTCCTGTTCTCTCTTTTTTATTTTTTATTTTTTGAGACAGTGTCTTGCTTTTTAGTTCAGGTTGGCCCTGAGCCCACTATGTAGTCCAGGATAGCCTGGCACTCAACGGTCCTCTACCTCTGCCTCCCAAGTGCTGGGAGTACAGGCATGAGTCACCATGCCTTGCATTGTGGTATGTGGTACTGGGGATCAAACTCAGGACCTTGCGCTTGCAAGGCAGATGCTGGAACCACTGAGCTAAATCCCTGGTCCCCTGTTCTGTTTTAAACCTTTTATTCTCTTACATTTTCTTATGTCAGTCTGTCTAATTGGAAAATTAAGACTATTTACTTTCAGAGTCCTTACAGAAAGGTATGTAATCATTGGTATTATTGTTTTTCTATTGTTTGATCCTTCCCTAATTCTCAATAGCTTATGAATTCTTCCTCTCTGTGTAGAATTCCTTTTAAGTGTCTACTGTAGATCTAGTTTCACGGTAATTGATCTAGTTCATTCTTAGAAAGTCTTCATTTTTCTCTCTCTCTCTTTTTTTTTTCTTTTTGAGACAGGGTCTTGCTTTGTAATTCAGGCTGGCCCTGAGCCCAATATGTAGCCCAGGCAAACCTCAAACTCAGCAATCCTCCTGCCTCTGCCTCCTGAGAGCTGAGATTACAGGCGTAGTGGCCGACACTGTGGTATGTGATATTGATTTCTGGTGGACATGAGTCACCACGCTCAGCATTGTTGTATGTGGTTACCGGGATTGAACTCAGGACCTTGCGCTTGCCAGGCAGGTGCCGGAACCACTGAGCTAAATCTCCGGCCCCAAGTCCTCATTTCTCTTAATTCTGAGTGGTAGCTTTACTGGTAAATAATTGATTTTATTATTAATTTTATATAGTGGCACTTTGGCAAAACGATTTATTTTTTTATTTTGTGATTTTCTACATAGACAGTTACATCTGCAGATAGTGATATTTTCGTTTTTATCCAGTTTACTCTTTCTCCCTCTTTTTAACCTTATTGTATGGATTGAAACCTTTGCTATGCTGTAGGATTGCAGTGGTAAAAAGATTTCATTATCTTCCAATCTTGGAGGAAATGTTTCAGACTCTGTAAATGCTGAATAAAATTTAAGGTGTTTTTTTCTATGATAGTGATTCCTTTCCCTATTTAGCTGACAGGGTTTTTTTGCTTGTTTTTGTTTTTGTTTTTTGAGACAGGGTCTCACTTTGTAGTTCAGGCAGGCCCTGAGCTCACTATGTAGCCCAGGCAAGCCTGGAACTCAGCAATCCTCCTGGGATTACAGGCGTGAGCCACCACTCCTGGCACTGTGCTATGTGGTGTTGATTGCTGGTGGGTGTGAGTCACCACGCCCAGCATTGTATGTGGTTACCGGGATCGAACTCAGGACCTTACGCTTGCAAGGCAGGCGCCAGAACCACTGGGCTAAATCTCTGGCCCAAGCTGACAGTTTTTATCATAAAAATATACTGATCAGTTTCAGCTGGTCCAGAACAAAGCCAATATGGTGTTTCTCCACCAACAAATACCTCACTCCTCCCCACAATGCCTTGTCGTAAAGTGCCTCACTCCTTCCCAGAATGCCCTGTGTTCCTTCCAACAGCAAACAATGCCAACATGGTGTTTCTAGCCAAAGATACTCCTTCCCATATGCTCCACACTCTCTTTTGCTCCCTGATGTCATCATCCCATCATAGAGAAACCCATCAATTAGAAGATAGCTTTGTACCTTTCCACCTGCTATCCCCGTTCTTAGGCTATATAAAATGCGTACACCCTTTTTTCCTGGCTACTTGCCATCTCGAGAGTAGCCCAGCGGGTTGCTCCTCTTCTAATAGTCTGTTATACATGCCTAGCCTAGGCCTCAGGATGTTATTATTTATCTAATGTGGCACTGAAACCTGGGAAGGGATAGTGCTGAGATTTAGGACAATCCCCCTTTTGGGAGTAGATTGGCCTCTCAGCCTCCCTTTCCTAACCAGCTGGCCTGGGTGTTCCCAGAATTTTCCTTCCTTGCTGTTGCTGACCTTGTATCCAGACACCAGCTGATTTGGGGGATTATCCCTGAGTCTCCTTCTATAGTCCTCCAACTTTACTCTTCTCACTATAAAGTCCTGGTACCAGACTGGACAGACTCTCTACCCTCTACATCCAAGGGCCTGTGAGACCACAGAAGCCTATGGGTCCATGTGCCTCTGACATGGGTTGTGTTCAGGTCTGATCCACTTCCTGATTACTATTTCTTCACAGATCTACTTGAGATTGACACACATGACAAGGACATTCTATATGTTCATTCCACTGGGAACTCTCAGTCTAAACTGCCCCAAAATTCCAAGCTATTGTCCTTAGGGCTCTATCCAGATCTAAAGCCTAAAAGCCTAATGTTTCTGTGTAATCAGGCCTGGCCACGGTACTGGCTAGACAATGACTCTAAGTGACCTGAAAACGGAACTTTTTTTCTTTTTTTTGAGACAGGGTCTTGCTTTGTAGTTCAGGCTGGCCCTGAGCTCACTATGTAGCCCAGGCAAGCCTCAAACTCACACTAATCCTCCTGTCTCTGCCTCTTGAGTGCTGGGATTACAAGTGTGAGCCGCCACATCTAGCATTGTGATATGTTGTACTGATTGCTGGTGAGCGTGAGTCACCATGCCCAGCATTGTGGTGTGTGGTTACCGGGGATCAAATTCAGGACTTTGTGCTTCTGACACAAATACCAGAACCACTGACCCAAATCCCTGGCCTGAAAATGCCACTTTTGATTTTAATATCCTTCCTGATATTGATAATTTCTGTCACCCTACCGGCAAGTTTGTGAAATTTCTTAGGTATAGGTTTTTTTGGGGTTTTTTTGTTTGTTTGTTTGTTTTTTGAGCCAGGGTCTCGCTTTGTAGTTCAAGTTGGCCCTGTGCCTACTGTGTAGCCCAGACAAGCTTGGAACTCAGCAGTCCTCCTGCTTCTGCTTCCTGAGTGCTGGAGTTACAGGTGTGAGCCACCATGCTCAGCATTATGTACAGGCTTTTTTTTTAACCTCCATTCTCACCCTTTTCTGTGTAATGACTGCTCCACTTCTCAGCTCCTCCTAGCTAGTGAAAAACTTCCTCCCTGGTGTAGATCCCCCTTTGGACTATTCTGACATCCTCCCCCTCCCCCGCACCAGTGGATCCTCCCTTGCCTGCATATAATCTGTTTGTAGCCCTTGCAGCCCTTCCTTCCACTCCTCCAGCCTCTTCCGCCCCTTCCCTCCTGCATTACCCTCCTCTGATGCCACTTCCTCTGCCCCATCAAAGCTTCACCCCACCACCATCTTCATCATCCCTGACACCATTCTCCCCTCCTCCCAATGCATTCTTACTCTGTGCTCTCTTACCAAAACCCCCTCTATTTATCTTAAGCTGCCCTCCTCCTAACCTGCCACTGTTGAAGCAGCTGGGTCTGAGGGGTTAGTTAGAACATTCCTTATTCTCTGTCTGATATGTCTCTCATTGCAAAGTGTCTGGACTCCTTCTCTGCTGATCCTGACACATATATAAATAATATATAAAGAATTTAACCACCGGGCCGGAGGATTAGCTCAGTGGTTCCGGCGCCTGCTTCGCAAGCGCAAGGTCCTGAGTTCGATCCCCGGTAACCACATATAATGCTGGGCGTGGAGACACGCCCACCAACAATCAACGCCGCATACCACAATGCCGGACGTGGTGGCTCACGCCTGTCATCCCAGCACTCGGGAGGCAGAGACAGGAGGATTGCTGAGTTCGCGGCAGCTTGCCTGGGCACCATAGTGAGCTCAGGGCCAGCCTGAACTACAAAGCGAGACCCTGTCTCAAAAAAAAAAAAAACTGCTTATACTTAGTTTTCATGCTTTTAGAACAATTTTTCTGTGTATGCAAAGTAGTTGATAAAAGGATATGATGGGGATGAAACATCACAACACTTTTATTCAAAATGCTAATGCCACTAGCTCGTCCAGTAACCTTGAATTGTATTTGAACCTCTTCTAACTTCCCTCTTGCTATGAAATGAGTCTCCACTACCATTTTTATCATTTGTGGAGATAATATATCTAACGTATTTGATGACTGACAAAAATTACATTATGAAAGAAGACTGTAGTTGGTAATACAAAATTTACACTTTCTCTTCCTTTGTAAACATAGTTTCACAACAATTTAAAGTAAGAAAAATCTGTCCAATATTTGTAGGTACTTAAGAATTTTAAAGAAAGTTTCCCTAGTAATTCTGATCAAGTTACACAGCTGTACCTATCTAGGAAATATTTTATTATGCTTTATAGAGAAGTAAATAACTAGAGGCCAAAGATAAGGGTATTTCCACTCTGGGATGTGTGTGTGTGTGTGTGTGTGTGTGTGCGCGCGCGCGCGTGCGCGTGCGGACTCATGGCTTTGTGTTTGCAAGGCAGTCAAGGACGACACTGAGCTAAATCCCCAGCCCATCACCTTGGCATTATTGACATTTGGTGTTGAATACTTTCCCTTGTAGGAGCTTAATAGCATCCATCCTCTCCAAACTTAAAAATGCAATATTACATCCCTACCACACGCAATTATAGAAACCAAACATGTCCTCCAGACACTGTCAGATGCCCAGGGAAAGGGGTTCAAAATGATTCCTAGCTAAGAATAATCAGAAATGTCAAATATAAACTATGAAATAATTTTATTTTTTTAAAATATTCATCCATATTTTCGACATTTCTGACAGGCTTTTTAGACCATAACTATATTTGTATTCATTCTCTGGATCTTCTAGTTTTCCATTATTTGGATATGTGAGTGGCAAAAAGCTAGGTTTAAGTCCTTTTGATCTTTTCTCCTCATAACTAGCTTCACTTTTTCTATTTTTAACAACTGGTGGTAATGATACTATGTAGGATAAATATGTTCTGATTCACCAAACACTGGGTATGATTATCAAAATGAGGACATGATACAAATGCCTTTCAAATAATTATTCTATTTTTTATTTAATTAACTTTATCAACACATTTTAAGTATACATTATTTTCACATTCATCATGAGAATTTGTACCTGTACTTGATACACTTTGATTCTTATTTTTCCCTATTCCCCTGTCCTCACTCAACCCCTCCACCCCCATATACATAAGCTTTGTTTCCATTTTTTCTTTTTTACTGTCAAATTTTTCCTTCCCTTCTTTGATTGCCCCTGCCCCTGCCAGTTCCCCTTCCTATTTCACAATACCTATCATATATTGTGGACCTCATTTACACTTTCAGTTTCTCACACTAGAGAAACAACATGGTATTTACATATGTGTGTCCTATTTATTTCACTTATGAGTATGGCCTCAGTGTGCATCCATGCAGCTATAAATATCTCGTTTGTCATTCTTTATGTCTGAGTAATTTAATCATTTTAAATAGCAAATTGTTCAATTTGCAAGTTAAACTTAGGCAAGTTTTCCATGAAAGTTTAAAGGACACAAATATCAACCTGTTCCAAATTAGTTCAGTAAAACATATACCCTTCAAACCAGAAACTTTTAGGAATCCTCAGAGTAAATCTTTTCTCTTTTGGTTTGGCCACCTCTAAAACCTAACAAAGGTCATTTTTTATCATCACCTTGTGTGCCAAAGTGACAAGTATGGACTGAATAAAATGTGTTCAATACAGCTTGCTACAAGCTGTTCAAGAGAATTTCTAACAAATAAATCCTTCTGTTCACTAGTTAGAGTCATAATCAATAAAAAGCCGAAGACAAAATGCTGTTAAATTAGGCTCTTTAGTCAGTTTAGAAAGAGTGGATCAAGGATATGGCAAAGCATTTTCTGTGTTTTGTCACATGCTTATCAATCTGCTCTAAAAGCCAGTTTCTAATGTTATGTTTTTGTGTTCGATCATACATTTTTAATGCCTCAGTCATAGACAAATTTCTCAGTTCTTACTCAGGACTTCATCATCACAAGTGGCATCTCCCCACGACTGTGCATACGAATGAAAACTTAGCACTAAATCCAGATGCAAGTTTTCTGAAGACAGACGCGAAAGCAGGGAGAACAGGAAAAGCCTTCTTTCTATAACTTCTGGAAAACATGCTCCAGCATCTCATGCTTGGCTCCACCGAAGTGCACAATGCCATCACCTTCGGTGGCAGGCTCCCGGCTCTGGCCGGCACAGCCCCTCCACTGGTCTCTCCAGTCCCACGGGCAGCAGCACCGCGGGCTCCCCCTCTCGCACCCTGAGCTGCACAGTGCTGCGGCACCGACTCTCTGTATGAAATCTGGGTCGTAAGACAACACTGCAATTGAGTTTATCGCATTAGAACCCAGTTGATTAACATAACTGTCATATCTGTGTCTTCCAGCTGTTTAGTGGGCACAAAATAGTGTTTCAGTTGCACAAATAAGAAGAGCCTCATACCTTCCGGATGGATGGAGGTAACACCCTTGACAAACATAAATTGCCACTCACATTTAAATCTATTCTAGTCTGCTGTTCCTAGAGCACCGACCTTCTTTTCCATAGTATTTTCAACCAAGTATTTGTTTACTTCTCTATTTAATGTTTTGTAGTTTTCAATACAATAAAATGTATCCAAATATACTTGAAATGTTTAGAAATGCTCTTTTTTTTATTTCCTTTTCTAATTGTTGGTTGCTAGTACAGTCATGTGTCACACAATGACATTCTTGGCAAAAATAGATCACATTTGTTATGGAGATCCCTTAACATTTTATTGTATAGATTTGTCACAGCATAGTTTTTCGACATACACTCTGTGATTTCATCTAATGAAATCATCTAAGAACGCAATTTGTCAGATGTATCCCCCTAGTTAAATAATGCATGACTATAAATGGATGTCATTTTTGAACTATGATTTTGTAGCCCTTTTAACATAATGGTTGTTAAAATCATGTCTCCTCATTTCCTTTTTTAGTCTTTTACTAAGGTAAAATACATCAATTTATCTTTAAATGTGTAGGTCACATTGCATTCCTGAAGTCCAAACCAGTAGTTATACCATACTACTCTTTTTTTGTCTTACTAGATTTGATTTGCTGACATGCTGTTAAAAATTTTTGTCTGCCGGGCGTGGTGGCTCATGCCTGTCATCCCAGCACTCGGGAGGCAGAGACAGGAGGATTGCTGAGTTCCAGGCTTGCCTGGACTACATAGTGAGCTCAGAGCCAGCCTGAACTACAAAGCGAGACCCTGTCTCAAAAAAACAAAACAAAACAAAACAAAAAAAACAAACATACAAAATTTTTGTCTGTATTAATAAAAGATATTGGCTTGTAATTTTCTTAAATTGTAAAGCCTTTATATAAACTTTATATTGATATATCAGTGATATTGACTTAATAAAATAGTTTACTTAATTAAGTGGTCTGTTAGTTTTCTGGAAGAGTGGATGCAGGTGCTATTGTTTCTTCCTCACATCTTTAGGAGAACTTACCAGTGAAGTCATACAGACCCCAAAATTCTTCTCTGAAAAGTTTTTGATTATGAAGTCAAATTCTTCATTTTGATAGGATTAGTACTAGTATGTTTACTTATTCTTCCTTTAGTAAGGGATGACAGTTTCAACCTCTTAAGGATTTTTTTTTTACTTTTATCTAAATTATCAAACTTATGACCTGTGGCCAAACCTTTCTCCAGGTGCTTCCATTTCTTCTCTCTCTCTCTCTCTCTCTCTCTCTCTCTCTCTCTCTCTCTCTCTCCCCCCCCCTCTCCCTCCCTCCCTCCCTCCCTCTCCCTCTCCCTCTCTCTTTCTCTTTCTCTCCTGGCAGACGAATAGATAGTGACCCTTTAAGAAGGTGATGCAGGTGACCCAGATGATGCAGATGACGCAGATACATTGCTAAATGCTACTTCCACCCTTGTGCCTAATCACAGCCCGCTGCTAACACTGCTCCCTCACCCCCTCCAATCACTTCCCAAGCAGCCCTATATAAATGCCCATAACTTCCATAATAAAGGGGGAGAAGCTTCTCAAGTGACACAGAGTCTCAGAGTTGTGATTCCAGTTCCTCTCACCCTCCAGGCGAACCATGCTGGTAACCAGCCCAGGCCAGATGACAACGACCAGAGAGCTGTTCAAAATATTTTAAATGTTTGTAAAGATTATCATAATAACCAATTTCTGTTGCCTCTACAAACTGATTAATTTTATTAATAGTTTGAAAGAATGATGTCTTGATTTAGTTTATTTGTTTTACTTTTTAAATATATTACTACTTACCCTCTGTCCTTTCTTTAGTTCATTCTATTTGTTTTTTAATAGATAGTATTTAATGAGCATTTTTAATTTAATTTATTGGTACATCATATATACACATCACAATTACATTCAACATTGAGAATTTGTACCACTATATGACAAAACTTAATTCTCATTTTGCCCCTTCCCTTACTGACCCTACAACCCCCAGGCCCTATATACACAAACTTTCTTCCCCCTTTTTTTCATTTTTTATTGAATTCTTTATTTGTACATTTTATATACAGCTCAGAATCACACTCAACATTGGGGTGTTCCCCTTTTTAACCATCCAAGTTTTTTCATTCCCCTCATTACTTATCCCAGTGGATGTACTTTAAGAGCATACTCATAAGTGAAATAAATAGGTCACAGATGTGTAAATATCATATCTTTTCTCTGGAATGAGATACTGAAATTAATGAACATTGAGATCACTTATTTTTGCTCCTTTAAAGTCTGTTGTATTTCTATTTGATGCTATACATTTGGAATTAAGCAACTATTTGGGTTTATTTCTAAAATTTATTTTGCTGTGTTTTCATTTCATTCAATTCAAAGTAATTACTAATTTCCCTGCAATTTCTTTTTTGACATATGCTGTATTTAGAACTTTATTGTTCAATTTCTAAATATTTAAGGATTTTTCAGGTATCTTTACACATACTAAATTTTAATTTTCTTTGCAAAAATGTTTTGAATTATTTTGTTTTTTAAAATTTACAGCATGTTTAATGACAAAATATTTTAGCTTTCTTAATGATGACTATATAAATTGGTTCTGTGTGGACTTAAATCCATATATTTTTACTAATATTTGGGGGATATTATATAATTATCAGTAAGATAAACGTGGCTGGTGGCATTTTATGTCTTTTAACCATTTTGGGAGGGTTCCACAAATCATTTTTAAAGAAAAGAATACTGATTATTCCAACTATAACTATGGATTTGTCTCTTTCCTTTCAGTTTTTTTTGTTTTGTTTTGCTTTGCTTTTTGGAGACAGGGTCTCGCTTTATAGTTCAGGCTGGCCCTGAGCTCACTATGGTGCCCAGGCAAGCTGCCGCGAACTCAGCAATCCTCCTGTCCCTGCCTCCCGAGTGCTGGGATTACAGGCGTGAGCCACCACGTCCATCCGGCATTGTGGTATGCGGTGTTGATTGCTGGTGGGCGTGTCTCCACGCCCAGCATTATATGTGGTAACCGGGGATCGAACTCAGGTCCTTGCACTTGCGAGGCAGGCACCGGAACCACTGAGCTAACCCTCCAACCCTGTTTTGTTTTGTTTTTTTGAGACAGGGTCTTGCTTTGTAGTTCAGGCTGGCCCTGAGCTCACCATGTAGCCCAGGCAAGCCTTGAACTCAGCAATCCTTCTGCCTCTGCCTCCCGAGTGCTGGGATTACAGTCCATTCAGTTTTAAGTATTTCCCCTTTATATTTTGAAGCTCTAATAGTAGAATAAAACAGATTATTACTGTTTCCTTCATTGTATGAACCTTTATTATGTGGTATTCCTTTATGTCTCTCAAAATATTGCCTGTCCTGAAGTCTACTTTGTCTGATACTAATATCCATACTTCAGCTTTCTTTTACTAGAGTTTACATATCACAAATTTCCCCATCTGTTTACTATAAATGTACTTATATCATTTTTAGTATCTGTGCTACTGAAGTGAGCACAAATACATCTTTATATTTCGTGAGTCTCTTAGAATATAGGTAAGTCTCATGCTAATCTAATGACAATATTTAGCATTGCAGCATATTTTCACAATTTACAATTAATATTTTTACTAACATGATATACTTCAAATCTTTTAACCATTTGTTTTCATAACATATCTTTTCTTGTTATTCTTTATTTTTCAGTTTCTTTTGTCATGTTTTTGGCTTAAATGAGCATTTTATTATTTAATGTAATCTCCACTGTGGCTGATTAGATATGTGTTTTATTTTTTTTTCCTCTAGGGATTATAATATACAACTTCAACTTATTGCAATCTACCATTGAAAATATATCACTTTATATGTTATAAATACCATACAACTTTATATAATTAATTCTCTTGTGGTACTATCTTAATATATTTTACTCCTGCTTATGTTACAGTCTTCATAGTGTAGTTTTGCTCTAGATATCCAATTTTCTTTTAAAATCATGAAGAGATATGTCTTTTATATTCCAACATTTGCCATTTATAGTATTCATCAGTCTTTTATACAAATGTAAACATTCATTATGCACTGTGTTCCTTCTACTTCAAAGCTTCCCTTAATCTTTCCAATGCAAATTTACTACTGAAGAATTATGCCACCTTCTGGTTCCTAAACAAATTTTCTATTTTATGTTCATTATCAAAATATATTTTTGGTTAATGTAAAATGATGTCAACATATTTGTTTCTTTCAGTACTTTATTACCTTCTGACTTACTTAAATTCTGATAAGAAACATATTATCATACTTATTTGGGCTCTTCCATATGTTTTTTACTACTAGACACTTTCAAAATTGATTTTCAGATTTTAAATGATGCACTTAGATTTTATCTTTCAAACTATCCTTGAAATTCTCTTTTCTTTGATTTTTCATCTTTATAAAATTTACTCAAAAATTTGTAATGTGTTTTGAATATTTTACCATAGTTTCTTTTTTTATCTTCATAAAACTATTACATATATATTAAATTATGTGATAATGTAATATGGATATTAGGCACTATCTTGTTATTGTCATTTCTTCACTTTATCTCTTCCTTCTTTTTCAGTTTAGATCATTGGAAATTTGGAGAATGGAAGAAAAATGAGAATTAAATCGTGTCATGTACTGGTTAAAAAAATAGAGTCAAAAGAGGAATTTACTGTTAAAAAAATTAACATAAAGTTCCCAGTTCTTTTCATTATTATATCCAGATTGCTGATAAGCATTCAGATAAAATTCATCAAGTGAACACTTACATTATAACATACATTACATAGTTATTACAAAATATTCTATCTGATGTTCCATGATCTATATCACATCTTGGTTTGATTCTATTGAGTACTTATCTTTTAATAGTGGATCATTTTATTAGTGTCACTTTTTGTGTGTATTATATTGAATGTTAGGTTGAATGTAGACAATGTGAACAAAAGAAGAGTGAGGTGAGTTTACAATAGGAATGGTAATGGTTGTTCAATCGTTGTTGCTGAGGTGGTTTGGTAAGTCTAGGCAGTAGCTGAATTCAATTGGATGTGGCAGTTGTACCGTCAGTGCTGGCTGTGGTGGAAAGTTTCACTCTCTTGTGCTCTTTCTCATTCGTTCTTCCCCTTTACAGTCTCATATGGCAGCCAAAAATCTGCTATGTTTTTGTTTTGTTACTTGTCATTTTTCTTATTTTAACCATTGCAAGATCATGGGTTTGATAATCCTTTGATTCCATTTTCTGTGATGTTAAGCTTTTTTTCTTCTACTTCTACTCCAATGGCAGCCAAATTAGTGCCACATGTAGAGTATCTGGTTGGCTTGCCTGACTCTTTCTCCATGGCCAAAACTTTCATTCCATGTGAGAAAAAAAAATGATCAGTTAGCCAATTCTACTCATAATTACTTTTTTAGGGCTCAAGAGCAAACACCAAAAAGGCTTGCACATTTCTCTTGTGCAGGACTTCCAGTGGTTCCAAACTATTATGCTAGCACACATTTTAACTTTAAAGTATTTGTTAACTTTTCAGTTTGTACTCGTCAAGATTTAAGAAAAATAAAGAAATCAATTGCATATATAAATATACACATATTTATGTAGATAGGTAGATTTATCATAAGGAATTGTCCCATGATCATAAAGGCTGAGATGTCAAGACTAGTTCAAGTGCAAGTCCAAAGGTTGGAGAACAATGTCTCAAAGACAGTCATCACAGAGGAAAGATTCTTTTCATTCTTTTTGTCCTGTTCGAGCTTTCTGTCCAAGACTGAATGAGGGTGACCAGCTTTTACTGGACCCTGATGGCAGTTGATTTAATGTGGTCTCTTCTTATAGAAACGTCATATTTTTAGAATTCACTGACACTAGCAGCACTGAAACTTAACCTATCTGATGAGTATAAATTATGATTTCATTGATTAATTTTTTTCTTAAGGTAAGAACTAAAAATTTTCTAAATACTGTCCATACTCATGGTTAAAGCATTTATAAAAAGAATGTTTAAAGACTACTTGTTAGTACATTTTTAATGACTGATTATCAGTTAAACAAATAAGTAATAATGCAACATATCTTCTCATTAGTCATAACAAATCTAGAGTGTGGAATAGAATGTATAAGCAATCAGTATAACAGAGGGAGTAAGCTAATGAAAAACTTAGACTAAAAACCCCAAGTCATTAAATCACATTATAATACAAGGAAAACATAATATTGACTTTGAATTTTGCCTTGAGTCAGCCCTACATTTCTGAAATGATTACTCAGTTTATTATACACTTTAGTATCTATGAAAAGTTTTTCTCTCTTGTATTTGTTATTTTAAAAATATTCAAAATTAGTTCATCTGGATTTGAACATGCTAACATTTGGCTAACATCTCTCTTTTATAAAAGGTATTAGAATTGAGAGGTAAAATGTTTTCCTAAATAAAAGTAAAGACGTATGTTGTTTTCTTTGCTGAATGGCAATATGGAAAATAGAAAGATAACTTGACAAGAATGGCCTTCATATTTATATGTCAGAATTTCCAATATAGAAAGCATCAAAAGTAGACCTACTTCTTCCCACAATAAATAAATAATATATATGTATGTAGGTATCTACTTCAGCTTTCTACTATAACAAACATCCACAACGGTCGACTTATAAGGGGCAAGTTTTATTTGTTTCACAATTAGTTTCTGTCCATGACTTACTGTTCTTATTGCTTTGGGTCTCTGGTGCAAACCATGGCTGAAGGAAGTGTTTCTAAAAGCAATAGAAGAGAAAAGGCTTGTAAAGAAAATCAAAAGCCAGAAACTGGAGTGTTTGTGAGAGAAGGTTGACTACATTGAAGTGCAGAAAAGCAAAGAATCCAAAGATCCTGATTATGAAACTGAAACTAATTTGTTCTGAGAAATGACTTTCTCCCTGTTCCTTTACCAAGTATCCAAAGACCATATTTACTAGCCAGTGTCATTTTATTTTTTCCTTCCTGACAAGTATTCGAGAAGCCAATGTAGTACTGTATAGGTAGGTCCAAACTTTAATATGTTGTTTTAAGGGAAAACAGAAAGACTAAAAGTATTTTACTCTTTTTCTACAATGTTGGTCTTTTGATTGCAACTACTTTTCTTGTAGCTATTTTTCTTTTTCAGTACACTTGGTGTATTGGGTTAATGGCTGGTACTGTATTGGCTCTGTGAAAACATGTTTGTGAAAAGAGTATGCAGTTGCTTCTTTTAGATTGTTAGATCCTGAATACCTTTATTTTTATCCCAATTTTGGCAGATATTAGTGCACTTGAATGGTTAATAAAACTGCAGGGCTATTGATAGGAAAAAAATGTACATGGTAGAGCAAAGCTGTTCACCTCGAACAGGTAACAAAAGACAAAAAAGCATCTCACAGTTTCCATCGAGGGATGCCTCCAATGATCTAAAAAACCTCAAATTGTACCCCACTAATACCCAATAGCACCATAGGCTGGGGACAAACCCTTCTTTTTCTCTTTATTGGTATGTTGTATATACACGTCAGTGAGGATTTGTATATACAAATTCCCGCTCAATATTGGGAATTTGTACCAGTATATGACACAATTTATTCTCATTTTTTCCCATTCCCTTACCCCCCACAACCCCCACACCCCTAATTACATAAGCTTTGTTTCCCTGTTTTATTACCATCACATTTGTTCTTTACCCCTCATTACTCATTTTCCACATTCCCCTTTGAATATTTTCTATTTCACAATATCCATCATACATTCTAGAACTCATTAACATCTTCAGTTTCTCATACCAGGGAACAGATATGATATTTACACATCTGTGACCTACATGTTTCATTTATGAGTATGTCCTGAAAGTATGTCCATTTGAGTATAAATGACTTAATCTTATCTTTCTTTAAGGAGAATAATACTCTGTTTTATAGGAAAAAAAACCACATCTTCTTTAACCAGTCTCCAGTTGATAGGCATTTGGGTTGTTTCCAAGATCGAGCTATCACAAACTGAGCTGCTATGAACATAGGTGTGCATATATCACTATGATATGATTCTTTTAATTCTTTTGTGCATATTCTTAGCAGGGGAATAGCAGGGCCAAATAGGACCTCGAATCCTAATTTTTTTAGAATCTCCACACTGACTTCCATAGAGGTTGTACCAGTCTGCATTCCCACCAACAGTGGAGAAGGGTTTCTTTTTCTCCACAGCCTTGCCAGCATTTGTTGCTGGCTAATTCTGAGATAGCAGGCACTCTGTGGAGTGAGATGGAATCTTAGTGTTGTTTTCTTCTGGATCTCTCAAATGACCAGGGATACTGAGCGTTTCTTCACATGCTTCTTGGAAGCTTTTACTTCCTCTTTGAAAACTGTCTGTTCATCTGACCATTTTTGAATTGGCTCTTTAAATTTGGGGAGACTTATTTTTTTAATGCTCTTTATATATTCTATATAGTAGGCTTTTGTCTGACAGACAACTGGTAAAGATTATTCCCCGGTTTGTTGGTTGTCTTTTTGCTCTGCTGTTGGCTTCCTCTGCTGTGAAGCTTTCTAATAAAAAGAGATCCCCTTTGTTGATTTCTTCTGCTAAATCTCATGCTATAGAGGTTTTACTCATAATGTCTCTCTCTAAGCCAATGTCTCTAAGAATTTTACCTAACCTGTTTTACAGCAAGTTTAGTATTTCTGTTTTAACATTTAAGTCTCTAATTCACTTTGATTTTAGTTTTGTACACAGTGAAAGACATAGATCTAGCTTTAGTCTTTGACAGGTTAAAGCCCAGTTTATCCAGCACAATTTGTTAAAGAGGCTATCTTTCTTTCATTGAGGATATTTGGCTCCTTTGTCAAAGATGAGGTGGGACAAAGCCCTTCTTTAACACATGCCCCTTTGGTGCCCCTTATGCAAACCATAGCAACATATTGCTATATAAGAATTTAGTACAGTGGCAACATAAATGTATTGTGAATAAAATGGCCTCACTACAACTTACATTTCCACCTCAAGAGTGATGATGAAGGTGGAGAAGATGACCAAGACTAAAGTACCACTGTAGCAGTTTCTAACTCCCCAGATAAAATAATGTATATAGTAACTATAACAGAACATCTTTAAACAGGAAAGAAGAGCTTTATCAATAATGGGCCAGCCATGCTTATAGTAGTTATTTAGATTGATGTGGGTGAACACATGATCATGCGAAGCTCATTTATAATATATTTGAAAAAGTTGTATCACTGGAAAAATTTATATGTTGACTGTCTAGTTCTCCCCTTCTGATACAGTTTATAAATTTGTCTCAAAAGGAAAAAAACAAAAGTTCCCGTGGGAAGAAAAAATAATGAATTATTTTAAACCTAGAAAACTTCAGCAAATATAAACCACATAATACCCCAAATTTGAAGAATTCCATTAAATGTTTCTAAATATCATTAGATTGCTTCCAGTATATGAACCCTGTTTCTATCAAAACCTGTACCATGCCTTCTGGCTTTGCCTATAATGGGTATGGATAGCAATGTCAAATTTATAAGAAACATTGAAAGATAAATGGGTTAAAAATGAATTCCCCCCAATCCCTAACAATACAGCTCAGAATCACCTAAGCATAAAAATAACTACACTCTTGGTGCCTTGGCTTTTTCTGGAATGTCACTGAAAAGGAAACTTTTATAACATTGCTATTGCAAAACTCCATTTCAGCTCAACTGAAAATTATTCAGTAAGATGTAACAGCATTGATAAAATTTTGGGAATGGTAGCCAATTTTCACTTGTTCTCCTTCCTCTGTTTTCTCTATTGCAGGCACTAGAGAAATGTCAGTGGAGTTGGCTATTTTCTAACAGTAAAATTTCTGATTCATTCCAAACACTTCAGCAGAAACAACTAATAGTCATGGGTCAGAGTCCATAGTTTTGGGGTCTTTTTCTTATCATTTTAAAAAATATATGTGGCAATCATCCTTTGAATTTCAGTTTTGTAAAGACAATCTGACACATTTACTTTAACTATTCTAATGAAGAAAGCTAATTAAACTGGTTCAGCAACTAATCATGTTTCACTAATTTCAACCATCTGCCTCAACATTTGTTCCTATGTGTACCAGCTTTCATAGCTTATTTCCTCTAATAGCAATTAATGAAACTCTTTATAAGCTACATATATCATATAATGTTGGAACAATTTACTAAAGAGTACCATTGTGAGACAAATTATGTTTAACAATTGTAGAAAAATGAATTTGATTATCCAATGTTATGCAACATCAACTAATTATTTTTTTGCAAATGTATATGTTTCTATTCATTCTCTAATTAATTTAGCTCACATTTTATGTGTCATTTGTAATTTTTAACTCTGTCAGAGTTTTTCTATTTTTACACACCCCTTATATGATACATGTATTAATGCAGCATACACTATAAATTACTGAGCTTTGATTTTATTTTCATTCAAATTCTGACATGTACTGTGGCTTTCCGTTAAAAAAATACCTTTTTTGGGGCTGGAGATTTAGCTCAGTGGTTCCAGCACCCACCTCGAAAGCACAAGGCCCTGAGTTCGATCCCATATACAACAATGATGGGTGTGGTGACTCACGCCCACCAGCAATCAGTAGCATACCACAATGCCTGGCATGGTGGCTCACACCTGTAATCCCAGCACTCAGGAGGCAGAGACAGGAGGATTGCTGAGTTTGAGGCTTGCCTGGGCTACATAGTGAGCTCAGGGCCAACCTGAACTACAAAGCGAGACCCTGCCTAAAAAAAAAAAAAGTTCTTCCTAACTAATTTAATATTCTACAACAAGACTGTGCGTTTAGAAAGGCTCACACAAATGAAAAATATAAAACAGCATTTGACTTTATCAATAATTTAGGTCCTAGTTTTCCTTGCCATTCAAAGAAACCATAAGGAAAAATACATGTACAGTTCTTCAAAATGTGTTTTTATGAACACACGGTAAGTGTTACAGTCTTACCTCATAAGTACAAAGCAGTATTGATGTCAGTGCCAGCCACTCACAAATGTCCATCATCACAGCCTTCTTCCTGATGAGCAGCACTTTTTGCTTTCATACTCATTATTAAAATACTTTTGTAAGGCTAAAAGTCCTATATGTCATTATATATCCAGGGCATTTTTACAAAACTATAAAATGTATATGATTGTCTATATTCTTTTTCCAAAATGTGCTGTTGATAGCATAGATATAAGCCAGAAATTTTCAAAATGTTTTTGAAGTTACAGTAAATGATATGTATAAGAAAATATAGCATAAATACTAACAATAGAAACATACACTAAATTCCAAAAGAGTTGACCAAAAAGACAATTTAGACACTAATGAATCACAAAGAGATACATTTATAGTTTTATTTTCATCTTTCTCAAAGCTATATGCACTTTATGACTCAGGTACACTAAGAATGGACATGACTAAAAGACTGATTAAAGTCTAATTTTAGTACTTTATACGAAAAAGTGTATGATGAGCAGCAACTGAGCCTGAAAGAAAGGAGAGAAGGAATACCAGTTTTGTCCAAGTGCAGAAGCTCAGCACTGAGGGCAAGTACAGTGGGGAATTCCCTCCTGAAGCTGATTCCAGCTCATTTCCATGACAACGTCTTTTATCTCATTTAATCTATAAGAAGATTGACGTTGAAAAACATTTGATAAACATCAGCATGCACCATTAAGTTGTACACTTGTTGTGTAGACACAGACATAGGTAGTATTATGCATAGTATTATCCTTACCCTTTCACCCAATTACAGATTATAATTGTCCTTTTCTCTCCTCAAACTTAAAGTCACATCACTGGAAGTATCTATGTAGACACATCATGAAAAGTTGCTTCTTAGATTGTTTGATATATTCAGTAGAGAAAAATGCATATGGTATATTTGAGCTAACAATGAGCTGAAGGCATTATATGATGCTGCAAAGTCTTAGTTCCATTTTTACCTTCTTTTATAAAAAATTTAGCAACTGTTACTGAGACTATTTCATTTTACTATTGATATTTTAAAAGTATTAAGATAGGGCCGGAGGGTTAGCTCAGTGGTTCCGGCACCTGCCTCGCAAGCGTAAGGACCTGAGTTCGATCCCCGGTTACCACATATAATGCTGGGCGTGGTGGCTCACGCCTGTAATCCCAGCACTCGGGAGGCAGAGACAAGAGGACTGCTGAGTTCGCGGCAGCTTGCCTGGGCACCATAGTGAGCTCAGGGCCAGCCTGAACTACAAAGCAAGACCCTGTCTCCAAAAAGCAAAAAAAAAAAAAAAAAAAAAAAAAAAAAAAAAAAAAAAAAAAAAAAAAAAAAAAAAAAAAAAAAAAAAAAAGTATTAAGATAATGCAGACAATGATGACAATGATGATGATGATGATAATTCAAAAGAGCTAGACTCATAGAAGAGTGTTGCAAAAGGAATTGAGAACCATACCAAAAAGTTTATGCACAAGATATGATAGCCAACTTCCTTTCATTACATCTCAGCTTTATTATATAAATATCTTTCATTTTGTATTGCACATTCCCTGCTTAAATGAAATAATCATGTTGAAAATCCCTGAAATCCAAAGGGAAAAGATATAGAAATGCTGTCTGCTTCAAATCATGAACATTCAATTTGACTGCAACCTAGAGTTCACTTGAAGTTCTTAAGTGAATCACTTCAGAAGTTATGCCCTTATTTATTAATTTCAATTATTTTTCAAATGTCCTGTTTTGTACCTATGTCTCATTCCCAAACAACATTCACTCTTAAATCTACTCCCTACAATTCCAAAAGAGAGGCACACTCATCACAATCCTGCAATTTTCAGTAACTGAATGCCAGAACTAAAATTATATATTGTGCCATGTCCTTCGGTGAAATTGTAGATGTTCCAAGACAAATTCTCTTCTCCATGTAGGAAAAAGTATGAGTGTACATTATATAGCAATCATACTCAACATTATAAAATTTGGCCAATTTTCATTTCACTAAAGACTGTGTCACTAATGAATGAGACAGAGAACTCATGTGCCAGTTCAGGACTATATCCATGTAGACATCTGGCAGTGCCACCTCACTGATGAAAATTAGCAATTTGAATTGAGTTTATGTTGTGGCAGTGAATATTATTACAGAGGGCAACTTTATTGTTTCTCAATGTGCACAGCCTGAGTGTACTTTGATATTTACTAAAACACAGTCACTTTTACACTTCCTTTACCATTTTCAAACATTGTTTTTCACAATCATAATCTTTCTATTGACTCAAATAGTCCACTCTTTCCCCATTTTTTCTATCTTTCCTTCCAGTGGCCTTTCCTAGATTAATCTTTCACCCTGACTTCCATAACTTTGGCAGCTGATAAAGATGAAGACAGATACAAATTCAGCAAATACAACTCCTTGACTAGGAATAGAAAATCTGATCTGATCCTGAAGGTCTCCTAAATAAGGGATCAAACTATAGACAGCAAATGAAAAAGCTTTCGAAACCCCACCTTTTCCTTAATAGTGACCTCAAACTAGCTACTTGGGCAGCCCTGTTGCTGGGTGAAGATGGACAGAAGCATTCTAAGTCAGTGACTTTGCTCATTGGGAAGACACTGATTATTTTTGAATCAAGCCTTAAGGGACTTAAATGTTTTACCCTAAATACAAAGTGCAAAATCTAATAACTTCAACATTGTCAAGAAAGTCCACACTTTACCATAGATCTTTTTCCATGTAAATGAAGTAAATTTTCCTAAAAATGTCACTTTCTGAAAGCTATCTTTTTTTTAAAAAAGAAAAAAACTTCTGTCGTGGCCATTCCAGTGTTCTCATGATTATTAATTATAATCTGTTTATAATGAAATAATTCCCTCGGGAGTCACAGCAAATTATAAATTATTCCTATCATGCTTCTTTTTTGCATTATGGGTCCTCGGACCCTCCTCTAAATCAGCTGTTATCCTCACGACTGTAGATGTGTTACTGCTCCTCCCCTGCTCTGTCATTCTGCACCCAGTTGTCTGGGTGAGGCTTTGAGAGCATGCCAGCCTCCTCCAAGTGAGCTCAGGACTCTCATTTATCACTTAGAGGCCTTTTTCATTGACTCCCTGGCTCACAATTTGGTTTCAGATCATGAACTAAAATCTGCCTTCTGGACCCACTGAGGTTCACCATATTGTAAATGACATTGTTGTTTTCCCAGAGAGAATCATATGTTTAAAATAGATTGGCTTGTGTTACTATAAATAAGAAATAAGAACTTGCCAAGAGTTTAATATATAGCCTAATAACTTTGGAGAAATGTGAGTAGCTTTGAAGTTTCATTCTCATAGGCATCTACTTTCTGCCAGAAAAAAAAGAGAACATTTAATAAGAAAAATATATCTATGTCCATTATGGTTAACTGTGTTTTTTTTTAAGTAAGGCCAACTCAAATAAATGCATGCATATACCACAAATCCTTAAAACAAACCTTAGATATCCACCAGGATTTATGGCAATGAATCATCTCCTCTTATTTATTCCTAGGAGTTTCCCTTTTTGCATATCTACTGAGTCCCAGTCTTCTGAATCTGTAACTCCCAACTATTTTTTCTGTTCCTGGTAGTTGAGTTTCAGCCTTGCCAGAGAACACAAGTTGGCTGCTCTTCCTTTTTTTTTTTTTTTTTCTTTTTAAGCCATAGACAGAAATTCTAGTTTTAAGAAAGACCGAAAAGAAAAGAAAAGGAAAGAAAGAAAAAAAGAAAGAAAGAAAGAAAGAAAGAAAGAAAGAAAGAAAGAAAGAAAGAAAGAAAGAAAGAAAGAAAGATAGAAAGAAAGAAAGAAAGAAAGAAAGAAAGAAAGAAAGAAAGAAAGAAAGAAAGAAAGAAAGGAAGAAAGAAAGGAAGGAAGGAAGAAAGAGAAAATTTAAAAACCAAATACTGATCTAATCACAGGAACCCACACAGTAACCCTTAACACTCTATAGAATTTAGACATCCAATGTCAAGGTCATTGTGAAATAGTATAAAATCACTTTAAATTGACAGTTTTCATATGTAAGAGGCAATTTATCTTATTTTTCCCAGCAAAGTGAAGGGCATATAGAATGGAAGATATTATTTCATAACTTTTTTTCCACATGGATTTAACCACTTCACAAGACTAAATGTGTAGAAAATTAATCAAAAGCATTTAAATAGAAAGGTAGTTAACAGAATCATGAAAATTTCCCACCACAATTTTTAATAACTCAACTATTCCACAAGGTACTGCAGGAATAGTTGTGTTATTAAAGGTACTGCCTCTCTGTTGTGTTAGTAAGTAATGAAGGAAAAGGAAAAGATTGATGGTTAAAAAAAAAAAGAAACACAGCTTGTACATATAGGAGTGGGGTGGTTGTAGGGTAGGTTGGGGAAGGGGGAAATGAGAATTCAATCATATACTAGTACAAGTTCTCAATGTTGAGTGTAAGTGTGATGTGTATATATAATGTATGAATAAATAAAATAAGCCAAAAAATTCTGCTAAGGTCCCAACAGTGAAGACAGTAAGCACTATGCCTATTCATGTTCTGTGAACAAATATCAGGCGTGTGTATATGAGATTCACCTAAAATATAGCAAATATCATCTAGTGATTTTTCATTTCTTTGTTTTGTATTTATTTATTTATTTATTTATTTATTCTTATATAGTAGAATTCAATGAGGGCCTCCTACCTGCTAGGCAAGTGCTCTATTTCTGAACTGCATCCAGCCTTTAATTTCTAGATGGGGGTTCATTAAATGTATCTACTAGAATAACTTGAGATTCTCCTGCCTCAGCCTCTGAGTAGCTAGGATTATAAGAATGTGGTTGGTTTACATTGGATTTTTAAAAAATCCATAACATGAATCATTTCCTGCCTGCAAAGTAGAAAAATAGAGACTTCAAAATGGATCATCAAGACAGAAATTTCTGTGCAATTCATTTCCTCTCATTATTCTATAAAAAGGAGAAAGGAACTGCTCTCCACCCACAAGGAGAGAGTCTGCCACTTCACTGCCCATCGGAATACTTCTTACACTATTATGAGGGTGGAGAACCAGAAGTGGGTGAGATGATGAGATGTTAGGAGCATTTATGTCTCCAGGAAGATAGGGAATGTATGCCAACAAAGATCATGGCATCTGTCTCCTGCTTGGAAACTGTGAAGGGCGTGAGTAGAGTCTAAGAGGCAGACTGTGAGGAAACATCTGAGCTCTGAGATCAGTCTGCCTTGGTCAGTAGTTGCTGTGGTTACAAAGCCTAAATCCCCTTGGGCCATCCCCTTACAGCAGCTGACTCAGACAGGTCAGTGGGGTTCTGCCCCAGATGGCTGTCTTTGGGTTGAGGGCCCCTGTACAGGTGGCTAAGTGGGTCCCCACCCCAGGTCTGAAGGTCAAACGGATCAAGTCAGTTAATGTGGGCAGTCTGGAAACAACTTCTGTTCTGGGCTAGGGGTAGATAACTATTTACCAAAGGCTTTAAAAACTCCAAACATTTAGCACAAATTCATAGTAGATCATGACTGATTTTAAATTTTAAGTTTTACAAAAATCCATTCTAGAGTATGTTGCATAAACAGGTTTATCCTTAAAATATAACCCAAGTCATGTGTTGGAGCATTCTGGCACATTTTGTGCTATCGATATTCTATGCTTGATGTGGCTCTGAAGACTAAGCAGTGAAAAGAAAGAGGAAAATGTAAGAAATCCTTCAGTTATTTTTCACAGTGAAAAAGCAACTTCATTCAATTTTAAATAGAGATACTTCAAGCAATACCTTGGCTTTTCAAAAACAGACATTGAAGGGGGATCTCGAGAGTAATTTGCTAATTTTGGCAACATTCCCACATTGGTAGACTGTCACAAAGGCAGGGACCCAGAAGCAGGGGCATCTTCCTTACCCCAGACGGTGCAAAGCCTGAGACGTGGGCCAGCATTAAGAGAAGCACTACCACTGACTGTTAAAAGTAATTATTTTTGCTCTTTTTCAAAAATAGCCCAACTGATTTCATATAATGAATCTGCTGAATAAATGAAAACACTGTCTGAACCTGACAGTTTAAACAAAAACTGAAAGCAGTACTCCTGAAACTCAAACAATACTTCATCTGAAAACAGATGCTACCAAAATGTACTACTCTGTCATAAAGAAGCTTGAATTTGAGTCATATGTAGGAAAATAGATGCACTTTGTGACCCTAATATTAAGTGAAACAAACCAGACACAAAGGCTTAAATATTACCTGATTTTTCTTATAGAGGAAGTCCAAAATTGCAAATAAACTAAAAGAGCAAAATAAGATAGATAATAGGAAACAAGAAAATAGAACTTCTGAAAAAGGGGAGGGGGTCAAGAGATGGAGGAAGCAGAGATGGAGAAAGGAAAAGTACCAGCCATGGTTTAGCCATGTGGTGAAATCTTTCTTTACAAATCACATACCTTCCAACACCTTGAAAAGCCCTCTACTTCTTTTCTAGATACAATCTGCCAAGTTTAGATCCTCTTCGGATGTCTTGATTTTGATTTCTCAAATGATCTTCCTTACATATAATATCATATCTTCTTGTTTTCAAGTGTTTCATTTTAACTACTATTAATTAACTTCTCAAAAAAAAAGCATTGACAGAGTCATGTGCCTTTAATGCAGTACTCAGGAGAATGAGACAATCACAAGTTCAAGGCCATATTGGTCAACTTACAGAGACCCTATCTCAGAGTAAAAATTTTCACAAAGGGTTGGTGATGTAGCTCAGTGGGTAGATCTCTTGTCTTAGCATATATTCAATCCCAGTACTTCAAAATGAACAAAAACCCACGTGAAATATCCAACTGAAAAGTAACTTCTAATAATCTTGAAATTCACAATGGACCCAACAATTTGGAAAAACTCAGAGAGAATAAAGTAGGTGACATCTCTGAGGATTTTGCTCTTGATCAACTCAGAATTTAACTTAGCTGAGCACTGTTAAGTTCCAGTGCAGGAAATTTCCAGCTTTCAATCCTGTTAGGAAATTTTAAAAAAGAGAAAAAGAGATAATGTATTGTGATATATTCTCATTTTCTTTCATCATAGTCCTTATGTCCACTAACCTTATAGAAGATCGCTATGTAAGTAAAACATGCTAACATTTTCTTAGTTCCAAAACTCAATTTCAAAACATTTCAGTGTTAGAGGAAAATAATCATAACCACATCTTCAGGGAGAATAAGGTTGGAAGCAATACGATGTTCGGAGGTCCGGAAGCCATCCAGACATCTCTTGGCTTCCTACCGCTTTAGGCAAGTCAGGAAAATACAACGGGTACACAGAGTCCTGCTCCAGAAACTTGAGGCAGGAGCAGACTACATGGAGCTGCAGAATGGGAATTTTACAGAGCTCATTTTTCCTCCCAAGACCTGGTGTGATACATGGCGGAACTGGCTTAGGAGCAGGCAAGACCACCTCTACCCCAAACTCTTTGTAACTGATGGATGATTGTTTCCTACTATGAAGTCCAAATGACAAGGGAAAAAGTCCAAAGTAAATGTAAAAAGGTTGCGTCTGTGAGGTACCACCTACACCTGCCTATGTATATTCATGACGCAGATTGAGAACGAAGTGCGTATGTCACTAGGCAGAGAGAGTCAGGGCTCCTAGCATGAATCCCCTTGGCAGTCATGTACTTCAGTGGGCTGAATTATGCCTGCCTGATAAACAACATTTGGGTTCACCACAGGGAGGACTTGGAAAGAGAGAGGCTGCCTGTGAGGAGACACTGACACCGGGAAGAAAACATCAGAGGGGAAAGCTTTGAGAGAATGCAGAACAAAACCTCACCTAACTGTGCATGGCAGCATTTCCAGCAGGAGGTTTTGCTGGGCATTGCTATCTTGGAACAAGTCGTGAAGATATTGATATGTCTATGGCCACCTACCTCCAAGGGTTCATTTCTTTAAATAACAATCACTGTACTTGTAGAATTTGACTAGAAAAAAAATGACAGTAAAAACAAACTTTAGAGAAAAGATACGGTATTTACACAACTGTCATCTATTTATTTCACTTATTAGTGTGTCCTCAAGGTGTATCCATTTGCCATATCTTTTTTCTGGGATGAGAACCTGTAGATGTAAATGAGTTCTAGAATGTATGATAGATTTTGTAAAATAGGAAATATTCAAAGTGAATGTGGTGGAGGAACGTAATGAGGGGAAAGAATCTATATGACTCAGAAAGAAAAAGAAATAGCATGTATGTAAGGGGTGGAGGGTTGGGGGTGGGTAGGGATATGGGTAAAAATGAGAATTAACTTCTGTCATATACTGGTACAAATTCCCCAATGTTGAATGTGATTGTGAACTGTATATAAAGTATACCAATAAAGAATTCATTTTAAAAAACTTTAGAAAACTTTAGACATTTTAGATAAAATTCTTCCACAGACTGAGTTGGACCAAGATTAATTCTGCTTCTGAGTCTCTAAAATATTGTATTTCACTTGGTATATTAGCTAACACATAGTTTAAAACTTATTTCAGTCTTTATATTATATAGCATATATGAAAATAATACAGTATGTATCATTTTGGTTGACCTGATACAGCAATTGTGTTTTGTATCCATAAATATATCAGGATTTATTACATATACATCCATATCTTCTAAAATGCAATGACAAGTCGGGTGCGGTAGCACAAATTTATAACTCAGCATTCTGGGATGTGAGGCAGGAGGACCCCATTTTTCAGCTCAGTTTCAGCAAAATAAATACAAATTTAAAAGGGCTGGTTATACCATATACTTTCCCTAGTATGAGAAATTAAAGGTCCAGAATGTGAGATAGGTATTATGAGGGAAAGAAAGAAAGTGTGAAAGGAAGAATATGTTCAAAGGGAAAGAGGGAGAAAGGAAAAGTGAAGAGGGAAAATAATAAATTTCATGGTAAAAGTTTTAAAATGGAAGCAATGCTTATAATACAGGGGGATGAATGTGGGTGGGAGGGCAGAGGGACGGAAAAAATGGGGATCAAGATATAATGGACTGGGGATTTAGCTCGTGTTACCGCGCCTACCTTGAGGTACCACGTACAGGTACAAATATACAATGTTGAATGTGACCACGATGCACATCTAAAATGTACCAATAAACTCAATAAATGAAAAAGGAGGGCTGGGGATGTAGCTCAAGGTGAAGGCTTTGTTTTCAACCTTCAGTACAAAGGGAAAGAAAGACAGACAGGCATATATAAAGACAGAGAGACAGAGAGAAGAAAGGATGGAGGAAGGGAAGATTATGGCTTATATAGAGATGCCCCCAGAAAGCCTCACGCACTTGTGTCACCTCTGGGAGTGAACTGGGTCACAGGGGCATGACACGCATCAGTGGATTAGTCAAGTGATGAGTTTATGGCTAAACATTACATTAGAGGGTGGAGCCTGGTCTGAGGAGGTGAGTCTTGGGCCCATATCTCCCACCCTGTTCCCTAATCTCTCTTCCTCTGCTGTCACACCGGAAGCAGTTCTCTTCTGCATGTCCTCTGGTGAGTTGCCTGCTTGGAGCTAATCAACTGTGGACTGAAACCTCTATAAACTGCAAGCCAAAGTCAAGGCTCTCCTTTCTGACATTGTAGGTGTCAGGTATTGTGCCTCGGCAGATGATAAAGTGACTAAGGCAGGAAGGGAGGGAAGGAAGGGAGGGAGGAAAGGAGAGATGGAAGGAGAGAGGGAGAGAGGAAGGCAGCAAAAGAGGGATGCAGGGAAAGAGAGAAAGATAAATGTGATGACAGTTATAGGTTTCCAATTCTTATAGCTCATTTTCTCTTGTTTACTGCATTAGTTGACTGCTCAAGATGTTGACAAGAAGCAGTGAATTTTCAACCACAGTGAAAGAAAAGCTTTCCCTTCCCTAGAGCAAAAGAAAAGCTCTCAGCCTTCTGCATTAGATATATTTCTGAAGGTTTTTGTGGATTCCCTTATCAAATAGGTTTTCTCTCTTCTCAGAGTTTGGTAAGACCCTTGTTCAGTACCATTAGTTAGATCCGAATATAACCCTTTCTGCATCTGTCTAATGAGAAGATCATATGATTGTTCTGCTGTATCAATTTCTAAAACCCATAGATGTTTTTAAAAATGATAAGCCAATTCTATGGTCCTGCAAACATTCCCATCATGCAACATCTTTATATATTGTTAGGCACAGTTTGCTAATTACAGACACAAGACCATAATGGCATTTTGGTCAACAGCAGACTGTATATGTGATAATGGCCCCAAAAGATTATGTCACCTAATGATGTCATAGTCATCATATTCTACAATGTTCACAAAGGATAAAAATTGTATAACAGGGCCAAGGGTTAGCTCAGTGGTTCCGGCGCCTGCCTCGCAAGCGCAAGGTCCTGAGTTCAATCCCCTGTAACCACATATAATGCTGGGCGTGGAGACACACCCACCAGCAATCAATACCACATATCACAGTGCCGGGCGTAGTGGCTCACGCCTGTCATCCCAGCACTTGGGAGGCAGAGACAGGAGGATTGCTGAGTTCGAGGCTTCCCTGGGCTACATAGTGAGCTCAGAGCTAGCCTGAACTACAAAGTGAGACCCTGTCTCAAAAAAAAAAAAAATCTGTATTCAGTATTAATAGTGACAATTTCTATTATTTCTTATTTTGTGTTTCAAATTCATATTCTTTGTTATTTTCATTATATTTCTTATGTTTTCTTGCTTCCGTTTTGGTAAGTTTTGATGTTTTTATGCAGTTAGCAACTGACCTAAATTTTCAAACTTGCTGCTATATAGTTTTTCATGATGTTCTCTGGATACATCTTATTTTTGAAAGATATGCAGTAGGGGCACTCTGGTCCTTTATTATTTTGGTTATTTATGCCTTCTTATTTTTCCCTTGATCATTCTTATTCATTTTTTGCCTATTTCATTCGCCTTTTCAGACTTATCTATCTCAATTTTATGAGTATTGCCTGTTATATTATTTACTGTTTTTATTTCTTATCTATTACCTTCCACATTCATTGTTATTAGTTTGCTATCTTTTTGAGATTGATGTTAACTTCATTAATTTCCAACCATTATTCTTTTCTGAAATATTTATTTCAAACTCTTAAATTTCTATTTATGGTTTTTGTGGTACCACACAAGTTTTGAAATATAACACATTCATCATTTACTTATACAGTTTCTAATTTTCATTGGATCTTCTTTATGGGTGAGTTATTCCAAAATGTGCTTCTAAATTTTGAAATACATAGAGATTTTTCTGGGTTTCAGTGATTAACTTCTTATTCAACTACATAGTACTCAAATAACATACTCTGCTTCCATTCCCCTTGAAATATTTGAGATGTAAAACACAGTGTAAAAGAATGCACTGCTTATAAGCAAATATTGTTGAATTTTTTATCAACTGAAGATATTTGTATTGTATATTAAGCCCTTTACATATAATGTAATTGCTGATAATCATGATATAAAGATATTTTACTAATCTTTTCTAGTTTTCCTAATCTTTTGTTCCACATTTTATTTCTTCTTAAATTGATTGAGATTTTTGTCCCTCAATTGTTTATCATGTTGAAATACACTTTAATAAAATGTATGTTCTGAACCATTTACACATATGCACTTCAAGGATTTCAAAATTATTAGTATTATGCTTCACCATCCATTTCCAGAAGTCTTTCCATCTTGCCAAACCGAGACTCTGAGCCCACTAGGTAATAATCCACCTATGCTCTTCTCACCAAATGGGAACCACTATTGTACTTTCTGCACTTTAACTTTGACTGTGCTAGATTTTAAATGCAAATGAAATCATATCATATTTGTCTATTTCATCCTGGCTTATTTCACTTAACATAATGTCTTCAAGATTCATCCGTGTTACACTACTAGATTTTTCTTTTAAAGGTTGAATAATATTTTATTGTGCATATATATCACATGATCCTTATACATATACTGATGAATACTTAGGGTGCCTCCACATTTTTACCTATTTTAGTTTTTTTTTTTCTTTTGAGTGAATCTCACTGTGCTGTCTAGGTTGGTTTTGAATTTTGAGCTTCCTGTCTTAGGCTCTTGAAAATTTGAGGTTATAAGTATGTACCTTCATGCCCGGCTTTCAGATTTTAGTTGTTTTGAATAGCTGCTATAAACAAGTGTGACAAATACTACTTTGAGCCCTGCTTATAATTATTTTGGAACATGTATCCAGAATTAGAGTTGAATCTTATAATAACTTTATTTTAAATTTCTACAAAAATATATTTTTCATAGCAATTATGCCATTTTACATTCCCAATAATAGTCCACAAGTGTTCTAATTATCTTACAAATGTTGACGATTCTTTATTTTTCTATTTCCCCATTAGTTAGCTTGAAAATACAACATATTTTTACTGTTCTTTTTTTTGAGTCCACAGACATATCAAAATCTAATTCATAACTTTTACCACTTCTGAGCAATGCGGGAAACTTGAAGTATTTTAATTCAAGTCCCAACCCTTCATATTACATGTGATTTTTGTTTATATTTTGATTGTCTTTGCATTTTAAATTGCATAAAACATTATTATTACTGCTGTTTTATATAGTCAAATTCCAATTTATACTTATATTCATCTTACAGTTTTACTATTTTTATTGCTCCTTTTATTCTAGGTCTCAAAAGTTTATATTTGGCATTATTTTTTCTTTTATCTCTGAAAAATGTTCTTCAGTCTGAGTCTGCCAATCATCATTCCCTTGGGTTGCTTTTTGCTGCTATTGTATAAAGATATTAGGAAGCATGTTCTCGAGAAGATAGCCGCTGTTTTAGGAATAAGCTTACTTGTTAAATTCCTACCATCTAAAACAGCACAAAAGGGATATTATCAGAGCTTAAAAAGGAAGAATTTGTGGTATAAGTGTTAGGATAATTTTTTAAATTGTTGCAAAATGTGTTATTCTGTGTTGCTGGGAAGTGTCTACTGTTAATTGAGAGAAAATAAAAAAGTGTGACTCAGTATTTAGTACAAAGGAAGAAGGAATAACAGACTAAGATTCTCATTTTAGGGTGCATCTCATCTTCGGAATTACACTGATGTGCCAGAGTATAACTGTCTCACTGTGAGAAGGGTCTCTGTGTAGAAAAACTCTTATAAGTAGCTGTTAATCTACATGTAAAGTTTGCTTTTATGGGAATATGAAGTCAGGACAAAAATTACCAAACACACAGTTATGACACACTCTCCCTCCTCCTAACTCTACCATGTAAGGCTTATGGTTGAGATTAGCCTTAAGTCAAGAAAGGAAGATCTTATTTTATGCTAGTTAATATAACAAAGATTTTACTTGGACAGAATGTCAATAATGATGATCACCAGGAGAACATGGCAAAAAGCACAGGTTATGGAGGCACGGAATAACAGTCAAGACATGGCAGACAGACACTGTGTGCTTACAAAGGTGTAGAGCAAATCTAAGGGCCTTATTCTCAAAGAATACAACAGGGTGCTTACTCAAATCACGCAATGCATTTCCTCTAGGAACTTTGCCTGGTGGTGATATGTGAAATCAGGTCAAAACAGGAAAAAGTTACATTTGAAACAAAAAAGGCACTGGTGTGACAAAATCAGCAGTTGTAGCTGCTCTTGTACACCTTAGGATATTGTTAGACAATACTAAGGATTGCTGATTAGACCAGTGTTGTTATTTTTTAAACTTGTTTAATAATCTAGCAGCCTGTGAAATCAGATAAGAACAGTTGAGTCTTAGCAAAAAAAAAGTTCTCAGTGCAGCAAAATCAATGACATTTGTAAGCTTTATTATGTTTTAATTGAATTCTTTTTTTGAGACAGGGTCTCGCGTTGTAGTTCAGGCTGGCCCTGAGCTCACTATGGTGCCCAGGCAAGCCGCCGCGAACTCAGCAATCCTCCTGTCTCTGCCTCCCGAGTGCTGGGATTACAGGCGTGAGCCACCACGTCCGGCATTGTGGTATGTGGTATTGATTGCTGGTGGGCGTGAGTCTCCACGCCCAGCATTGTACATGGTTACCGGGGATCGAACGGTTACCGGGGATCGAACTCAGGTCCTTGCGCTTGCGCGGCAGGTGCCGAAACCACTGAGCTAACCCTCAGGCCCCTGAATTCTTTATTGATACATTTTATATATAGCTCACAATCACACTCACCATTGGGGAATTTGTACCAGTATATGACACCAGTTAATTCTCATTTTTACCCATATCCCTACCAACCCTACTGCTCCCCACCCCCAATAAACATATGCTTTTTTTTTTTTTTTTTTTGAGACAGGGTCTAACTTTGTACTTCAGGCTGGCCCTGAGCTCACCATGTAGCCCAGGAAAGCCGCTGAGAACTCAGCAATCCTCCTGCCTCTGCCTCCAGAGTGCTGGGATTACAGGCGTGAGCCACCACGCCCGGCACTGTGGTATGCGGTGTTGATTGCTGGTGAGCGTGAGTCACCATGCCCAGCATTCTATGTGCTTACCGGGATCGAACTCAGGACCTTGCGCTTGGGAGGCAGGCGCTGGAAACACTGAGATAAATCTCTGGCCCTGCTTTCTTTTTTTTTTTTTTTAATCATATTTATTCTTTCCCCTCATTACTTTCCCCTACCTGGAAAACAACTTATTGATCAGATACTCTAACAAGTCGCTGAGGTGCACCAGACAATTTTGGCTAGAAATCGTCTTGAAATATTGAAGGACAGGGGAAAGATTTGGTTTGTGTGTCCAATCCTACAAGAACAGCCATCTCATATGAGAGGTCCCAGGGCTGGAGGCCAGAGACAACGGGAGACATTGTAGAGCTCTTACTTCCTGAAACAGTATAACGAACAAAAGAAATAAGCTACATAGTAAAAGTATCAAAGCAGCTTGGTGAGTGAGGAAGCGCCAGCCTGCTTCCCAGAATCAGCATGAGTCCGTCAGCTCACCAACAGGTTATTTTTAGCACATTACACAATTTTATGATAGGCTCCTTCATCCTTGTATCAAAAACTCTACTGATGAGGAATCTTAAGTGCTATATAATGAAAAGGGTTTATAATGTTAGTGGTATGTGGAGTTCCCTCTAGCAAAAATAGTAAAAGAAACAAAGACTCAGGGGAATATAAAAGAAAACCACATGGCACCCTGGATCATTTAGTTCAAGGGTTCTCTATGCCAAACCGATAGAGATGACAGATAACTTTCTTCCTCCTACTATTGACTGTTTGGGCTTTTCTTTTGCTTCTCAGGATTGTATATAAACAATATATGATTTAATCCCTGTTTACCCTTTCAGACTTATTTCCTGAATTATTCTGACATTACATGTGCCACATTTTCTCTGTGCGTATGCAGTTTCTTCTGACTAGGAACTAACCAATACCTCTGTCTTCATGGGTAGCTGCTATTTAGTCTTTAATATTCACCCCTAAAGTCATTTCCCTTGACCTTTTAAAGCTAAGCAGATAACTGCCTGTGTACACATGAGGTATAAAAGTCTCCACAGAACTTATCGTTTACATGTGCTGGTTTATTGGACTAAGAATGTTGATTTTATGGGCTATGTTTTATAAATTGCCACACTCCCACACCCATCACATAACACAACACCTGTCAAATAACATTTCAAGAGTTAGTAGTTGTTATATAAATAAGCTTTACAACTTATTCAATTTTAGTCTAGATGCTTCTAATTATACACTAAAATGCATTCACAGACTTACCCAATAAAGCTCATTGGCTACCTACATCCAAATCACAAGCCAGTCGGAGTTACCAGTGGGAAGAGTTGACATATACACTAAGCTCTGTGTACATTTCAGCCACATGGGTAATATTCTTATATTTTATTCAAGTCTATGGCCACTGTTTTCTAGAGACAGTAAGCACCTGTCTACTTAAAATATAGCCAATTTTTAGGATTAATCTATTTTTGGTTGCTATTATAATCATTATAAGTAAAAACAAATGACAGTACTTTAACAAAGCTCATTTGTTAATGATTTTAACACAAAGATAATAATAATGACTAGCCTTAATTGCTAATTACCATTTCATAAACATCCACTATGTGCTAGACATAAAGTTAGGTGATTTTGTCCTTTTAATCTCTAAATTCTACAATAACTATAAGGTACAGGCATTAAACTTCAAAGCTCACAAATGAGAAATGGGAAACTGAAGATACTTAGGTTCTTTAATTATATCTCAGGGAAAAGTTCAGGTTAAAATTAGAATCTGAAATTCTGTGAACTATTATGCTGGGTTTTCTTCCAGCAGAAAAACTCTGTTTTCATTTTTATTAACATTTTTATTAGTAGGTTTTCAGGACAATAACAAAAACTTTTTGTACAGGTGGTTATTTGGTTGCTGTTTCTGTTTCTTTGGTAAATAAAATGAGAAATGGATCAGCACTCAATTTTTCTGACATGAAATCCTGAATGCACAAAACACACACAAAAGTAGAATAATTAAAGCAGAAGAAAATCATGCAAATAATACAGAGATTTTTACTATATAAATTAGCGAATCAGCAGAACTTCAGGTAAACTAATAGTACAACGACTGGCCAATTAGACAGCAATAGAAGGGACTATTCACCTGCTTCCCTTTCTCCATTAGCTACCTCAAAACCAAATGCAAGTCAGTAAGTGCAATTTCTCTTTGTCTCACCATCCTTGGAGCTAAGGGTCGGTGACTACATAAGAAAAAATAATTTAAAAACTTTATTTTATAGACCCTGAATTTCTCAGATATAATTATTTTATAATGATAATCTTAATCTCAATATAATTTTTGAATAATTTACAGCTTTATTTTTTTAGAGTTTTGGATTCACAGCAAAAGTGAAGGAAAAATATAGTTTCCATATACATTCTGCCCAAACACACATACACTCCCTCACTATCCTTACTACATCAATATGATAAACTGAGTACTCACCTTTTAGTAATAAGTTTCTTCCACTCTTTCATGTTGTCATCTGCGGTGATCACTGCGGAGAAGTTTTCGGAGGCCTCACCTGGGAGAAGGAGGAGAAGAGTCACCACTGACTCTTTTGGGGAGCTTTTGAGAACACTTCCGCTCTTATTGAGGTTTACATATATTTATATAGAGAACAAAGGGTGTGGACACAATGTGGTTATGTCTAACTGGCTAATCTAATATGGTTAGCTCTGATTGGTTGGATAGTATAGGCCAGCTGAAACCTTGTTGTGATGCTATCTTCTACACTGGTTCTGGAGTGTGGGGCAGTGTCCCGAAAAAAGCAGGACACTGCTATCATCACCTGTGGCTTCTGCAGCCTTGTGACAGGTGGTTAGTTCTTGGACAAACAAAGGAGTCACGATCAAGGGGAAGCAGGAGTCACGACCAAGTGGGAGCAAGAGTCACCCCACCACTACAGGGAAGTCTCTACTATAGGAGAGAGTGTGCTCAATCTCCCTCTTCCTTACGGGCTCTCATAGCATACTATGAGATGTACGTGCTGCGGCACACTTAACCCACCAGGCTTGAACTTCCCCTTCACTTTCCATGAGCAGATGAGTACTAATTCCACTTTCCTAAAATCTGGTCAACTCAGTCTCCTATACCCAACATGAAGGATGGACTCAAATAGCCCATTTCCAGTCATTTGAGAGAAATAAAATTATAGCTGACTATCAGAATGTTTTACATGTCTGTGCCTTTCTAAATGCTTGAATTGTATGAAGTTTGTTGGTCTTTAAAAAATAGTAGACATATTTTAATGAACTACAAGATGCATCTATGCTGTCTATGGAATTACCCACAACCAGCTCAAACAAGTTATGAGTCTCAGAGTTTGAGAAACAAATGCAACAGTGAAAGTTAGGAAAAAAATTCATTTTCCTTGATGTATACTCACAGAAAAATAGAATAATATCCTGAGGGAACCATATGATTCAATCCATATATTTCATATGTTCCAGGATTTCCTTCTACATAAGCTTATCAAATGAAAAGAGGAAATTAGTTAAACAAATGAGACAAAATCAAGTGGAAAAATTGTTCATTGTACCATCGCACATGTTGTTATGAAGAATCTTGATTTTACTTTAATAAAAAAATTAAAAATAAAAAATAAACAAGTTAATGCCAGTGATTTTTTTCTAAAAGTAATCCCTATGGTGTTACATCATTTTAATAGAGTCCATTTATTAACTATGTCTTCTTGAGCTGACTTAGGACAGAGTAATCATTAAGGTCTGTGACTGTGACTTTGGGAAGTGGCGAAATCTTGAAATGCCTTCTGAATTGATCCACAGGAAAATATTTATTTCACTAGAGGATTAAGCATGATCTGTTGTATTAATACAACCTTTTTAACAATAAAAAATTAAAGAAAAAACTTTATGAAATTTCACACCCCTGCATAAGGTAGGTGTGATTGTTATATTCACTTAATTGGCAAATACTGTGGTTAAAACTCATAATTTACCAATTACAACTACCTCTCAAGTATGCCTGTATGAAGAGCAGAAGAATTGGGAAAATGGTTGGGTATAAATTTGTATGTCAGTGGAAGTGAAAGAAAGACAGATTAACCTAATCAGTGTTTGGTACAGATTTGTGCCCATGGTTGAATCATTGCAGCTTTACAGTTTCAAGTTTCCCTAGGCCACACTTCTGTAGTGCAGTTTGTTATGCTGTAGTTCTCTGAACACCAAGTAGATGAATCAAAGTGGTCCATTTCCCAAACATTTCCAAAATATAGAAAATGGCAGTTGACATGTGGTCAGTGTAGGCCTGTGTGTCCTTTTCGAACAGCTTGACTTATATGAAGTTATTTATCTTCACAACACTATGAGGTGAGTTGTCTTACTGTCCTTCATATTCCTGACAAAAAAAAGAAAAACTCAAAAAAAATTTCAAGTACTTGTTCAAGATCATAATAGCCAGAATAGAAGGAACAGAAATCAAACCCAGATAATAGATCTCCACAACCCTCACCTGGTGCTCCTGAATGAAATTCTGTTGTCACTTGGGGAGGCAAAATACATAATTGAATATAACTGCTCAGCACATCATAGGACATTAGGCATTCCTTCCTTTCTCACATTTAATGTAGGTGGTACCCCCAAGGCATGGTGGGAAACAAGACTGGTTACAAGCCCTCAGCATTTGTAGACATTTCCTTGGGAATAAGTTGTCCAAGGTATAAATACAAATTCTTTTCTTTGGGTAACATCATAGCTCACTGAGGGCCTACATATGCATGTGCACACACAAACAGTCCAAATCATATGTAAACACTATGTATTCACATGCTTTTACACAGACAAGGTTTAATCCTGTTCTTTCTCATTATTTTTTTCCTCCATTTGTTTTCTTGACAAACATTGCTTCACTTTACTCTTTATGTCTAAAGGCAGAATGAAGAAAATAAAAGAGAGAGAACCAACCCCCCACCAAAAAAAATAGAAGTAAGAAAAAGAAACAGGGAGAATAAAATCAAGTAGAAGACAGAAAAGCCAGTTATCTAAAGGACCTATTGAACTGGGAAGTATCTATCTATAATTCTCTGAATTAAAAATATCAGAAAATCAAAGTCATCACCTGACATACCTTGCCTCAAGATTTGTTTATGTATTTTAGAGTTATTGAAGTTCAGAATTGAGAAAGGCACATTCTCCCGTTTGGTGGACTATTCCAGTCCTCCACCAATTTTCAGAGTGCCCCTCAAAGTTTTGTGACATATGGCCATCATTCATTCTCCGCTACATGTCATTTCCAAGAGCAGACAAATCATTACTGCATTTAGAAGGAATCCATGTCTCTTTTGTTTGGTAGTAATTGTTAGAAAGATGTTCTCGTTTAGAACAGAAGTCTGCTGTTCCTCAGTCTCAATTCAATCCTCTGGAGCCATATGGAATGAATTAAAGCCTCCCACATAATATCCCTCCAAAATTTTGAGGCAGTTATGTTGCCCCTGAGTCCTCTCTAACTCAAAATAAACATATGCAAAACATATGATCTGCCCTCCAAACAGCAATGTGTCTGTAACCATGGCCAGCGTCCTCAAAAGCCCCAGTGCATTTCTTCCTCAGCAGTAATTTTTTTTTCTTATAAAACTCTCTAAACTGGGCGTGGTGGCTCACGCCTGTAATCCCAGAACCCGGGAGGCAGAGACAGGAGGATTGCTGAGTTCAAGGCTTGCCTGGGCTACATAGTGAGCTCAGAGCCAGCCTGAACTACAAAGTGAGACCCTGTCTCAAAAAAAAAAAAAAACTCTCTAAGTAGGCATTTCTGATGTGTATTTGGGTCGATGCACTCTGTGGACTCTTCAAATACATGTTTTATAAATATAAGTACCTACAATCCAAACAGAAACCACACACAGAGCTCATGTTGGTACATAAACATACAGACAAGTATGTCTGCACATATGTACATGATGCATGTTGCTCATGCCCTTTCACTCCTAATGATTCCTCCCTCATGTGGCTACTCTCCAGCCCCAACACATGGCAAGAATTCACCTATCTCTCTCTAAGCTAATTTAAACACTCTAGAAATGAGGTGGGTGTTTCTGAGATGAGATTATGGCACTTAGCTAGAGTGGACATCTGCATATGCCTATCTTCTGTGTGCCAGCTCTGAGTAGCTCATCTTCAGTGTCCAAAGGCAGAAAAAATATGCGACACTCACAACAGAAACCCTCAAATGATTTCTAGGTTAGGATTGCATCATTTGTTCCTGAGTCAAAGTCATCTTCTCATGCCATGGAAGGTTGTTTTGAACTTTCCCCTGGGGGCAGGGGTTGAGTTGGTGGGGAACAGTCAGAGAGTAGAAATGAGACACCATCACAGAGCGCAGGTCTATTGAAAGACTTTCATCTCACCTGACTCTGGCTGGTGTAGGAGAAATACTCTCAAATGTCCTCTCCAGCACCTGCTGGCTGCTCCCCAATGCTTGTCCTTTTCTCCCCTTTCTTCACTTCTCTTTGCTCAGATGAAAACCATAAGAAAACAGTAGGCTTTCAGGATATGATGGAGGAAAAAAAGAAGAGGCAGTACTGGGAAATAAGGCCTGTCTTGGAGGTAAACCTAGGCTGACACCTGGGATGCCATGCGGCCACCAGCAGGTTGGGCAGGGCAGCTCCTGAGGCCAGGGCTGAGCATTCACTCTACAGGACAGTGTTGTTCCAACCAAGCCCTGAGGAAACACCCAGTTCTTTGTTCTCTCAACTCAAGTGTTGTGACTGAATCATTGAACTTGTAAATGAGGGATGTCAGAGAGCTGCTAAAGGTTTACACAATTTTTGCCTGGAGATGAAGGAGGATTTTTATATGATTTACATAAATTAACTTATCATTAATAATAGACTTTCAGAAAACAAATTGCTAACATGCTTTAGAGTCATTAAAATATATCTGTCTACCCAAAAAAAAAGACAATAAAATCTCTAATGCCCATTCTTATTCTAACCTGTAGAATTTCTACTAAGGTTTGAAGATCTGGCAAATGGTATTTCCTGCAGGAAGCACTCTGTGACTTGACCCCCCCTTCCAGGCTTGTCAGAACCACATCATATCTGCTTCCGGCACTGCCTCATGAATGCCCTAGCTGTCCACATATCTACTTTGTTCTGTGCATCCCCTAAATATCATCATTAACATATAAACATCATCTGTTGGGCAATGTCTACACTGACTTTACTAAAGGTGAAATTTCTTACTTTCCTTGTTTTATATTCATTTTCACCCACTGTTGGCCATTGATCTGTGATATGAAATATCAAATATGCCCAGAAAGGAGATGAAGAAGAAGAGGAATGTACAAACTCATAGGGCTGCCTACATAACCACTATTATCCCCGAAGACTTGAGTCTGCAGAGTTATTTGTAACCAATTTCTATACTCTTCACAGATTCCCATACACTCAGCCAGGGGATTGGAAAAGCTCCTTGGAGGAATGCTTTCAAGGGGGGTGACACATCTGTGATTATCCAGCTAGCATACTGTAGAACAGATCTGACATCAATCCACTCCTCTTGTTTCAGGGGACTTAGTGAATGCTCTTTTCTCTCCCTTTTATACTCTTAAGGTCTGTGTTTGCATTACATGTCAGAGAGGAGGAAGGCTAAGCCAGAGTTAACTTTCTGCACCCATGCCAAATAGGCAAAGACTCTCCTTTAATTTTTCTTTTTTACTTTCCAATCACAAGTTATTTTTTGGTTAGTGAGGACAAGCCAGGGGGTGGGCTATTGTTTTTAGGTCAAAAGTATATGAAAGAGTAAAGATATATTTCAGAGTGTTTTAAAGTTGTCAAGCATATTAAGGATATAATAAATGCTGATGCTTCTCACAAGAGTTTAAGTAATTCTGTCACTGGGAATGTGGTTCGACAAGTCCTGAATCTTATAGTGAAATATTTGCAAAGCATTCTATTTTGGGATTTAAAGCAATTATATAATTCAAGCTAACCATGATACTAAAAGTTCTCCTTTTATTTTGGAATATGGATTGTAAATAACAGTGCTCTTTTATGTTGGTGGTGTTCCACTAAGTGGAATTTTCAGGTCATTAAAAGTAGAGACAATGCCACTTACTTCATGCTTTGGGCATGTAGTGAGTTCTCAGTTAACAGTTGTCACTGGTTAACTCTATAATAAAAGGAAACATAAATGTCAAGAATAAAACAAAATACTTAAAATATATTTTCTCCAATTTCAAAATCATATTAGTCACCAGACTTCTGTTTGGTTTTGGAAAAGAGTTGTTACATTAGCGACCACATACACATCATATCCTATCATAGTAAAGCATTACAGGTAATATAAGTAACAATGATTATTACTCATAGGATATACATAATATAATCTTCAGAA
>PVIC010005209.1:0-17492 GCA_004025085.1 Thryonomys swinderianus
TAATATCAGTCATCAGTGAAATGCTAGTCAAAACTAGGTGAGGTACCTCTTCATTCTCACCAACAGGGCTATAATTGAAAAGTCAGGTAGTAATAAGTGTTGGTGAGGATATGGAAGAATTGGGAGCTCATACACGGCAGGTGGGAATACGAAAGGTTGTACTCATTTAGAAAACAGGTTGACAGCCTCTCAGTTAAACAGGTACCATGTGACCTAGCAATTCCATTGTTCATATACATTCAAAAGATACAAAGGCGTATATCCACACAAAAACTTATAGAGGCATAAAGTACACTAGTTGTTGCTTAATGATGGAGGCTGGAGGTAGGTTTTGGTAAGGGAATGATTAAAAAGAACAGTTTGCTTCTGAAATGGTGAAAATATTCTGAAGTTGAGCGTATCAATAGTTGCACGTATCTGTGAGTGTACAAACACAGATTCTATGCTTTCCTTTGTTGTATGGTGTGTGAAATATAATGCAGTAAAACTGTTAATGAAAATATACAGAAGGCAGGGGTAAAGAAGAACTAGATTGTCACTGATCGTGTTGCCTCGTGGACTCCTTCCCTGTGTCTTTTTCTGTGTCCCTCTTAATGCTGAAATTCATGTACATCATTCCCTGGTTTAACGTAAAACAGTTTCATGACATGTGGATGAAATCCTAAACACAGTATTGTTTCGGTTGCCATGTTTCTTGATTTCTAGGAAAGGTATGTACAACCTTACTTTCTTGCAACTCAACACTGAGTTTTTCAGAATTACTCATGCTGTTACATAAAATGTTATCATTTAAAAAAAAATCCCATGATTTATTTGGCCTTTTTCTTGTTGACAAGCATTTGGATCGCTTCCCACTATTACAAAGAGTGCTGTTTTAAAATCTTTTTTCCATATGTCTTGGCAAGAGTTTTTTGGTGTGAATGTGAATGCTCCATGTGTTCTAATGGGAAAAATAGATTATTTTTTGAGTTATGAATTAATAACGTGTACCTGACTTATTTAGTCCATTACCCAGGATAAAGTAACTAGATCTGAAGGTCAGACTTCTTACCTACTTAAGTTATAACATCTATTTTCTTGATATCTTAAGAAGTATGGAAAAACGCTACTCTAAAATTCCCGACTGAATTTTACAATTTTACACTGAATTGACAGTGATTCTCAAGCATCTTTTTTTCTATTAGATAACCTGGGTTTAGCATGGGCAGAAATCAACTTTATTCCATCAAATGGCAATTATTTTAAGCAAGGTATATGAGCAACAACCCAAGTTCACTAAAATTTTCCATGTGTTGTATCCTGGGTATTCCAGTACTTCTAATATGATTTAATTTGGTTATTTTGGTAACAGTGAGCCAATTAGAAATCTGTATTTTAACTGTGAGCAGATTCTAGATCAACTCAGTTCAGGCTTTGAATTTGTAGTTCAGGATGTTTCTTGTGCTTCTGAAGGAGGAGGCAAGGATCATAGGCTCAGAACAAGGTGATGCAAGGAATTTTTAAAATACAGTTTTATTTTGCTAATATATACCTATTATAAAATTCAACATCTTAGCCATTTTTAAGGGTATAATTCAGTGACATAAAATACAATCATCATATGGTATGGTGCTATCCATCTCCAGAATATTTTATCATCCCAAACTGAAATCTGTGTTCATGAAACAATAACTCCCATGGTAACCATCATTTCTACTTTCTGTCTGTATGGATGTCTTTTCCAAGTACCTTATAAATTAAATTATGTAACATTTTTCCTTTTGTTACATGAGCATATTTATATGCGGAAGAATTCCTGTTTTGTTTTTCTCTTTATAGGTCCTTTTTCCACTCAAGAACACTACGGTTTATAAGACTGAGAAATTATTTAGTAAGTCCCCTCCCTTTCAGTGCCTTCCTCCTTCCATCTACACAGGGAGAAACATAGAAAGTTGTCTAAGATCATAAGAAAAATGAATGGAGTCTTCACCTGCCTTGTCTAGCAATTAGATATCTGTCTGACAGTCCTGGCTTTTCATTGACCACCTCACCTACTGGAGAAGGTAAAATAGTGCATACTTCAAAGTTGATGCCACAGGGCCAGAGATTTAGCTCGGTGGTTCCAGTGCCTGCCTAGAGAGCGCAAGGTCTCTGGTTCATTCCCGGTAACCACATACAACAATACTTACTGATCGTGATGACTCACGCCCACCAGCAATCAGTACCACGTACCACAGTGCCAGGCGTGGTGGCTCACGCCTGTAATCCCAGCACTCAGGAGACAGAGGCAAGAGGATTGCTGAGTTCGAGGCTTGCCTGGACTATGTGGTGAGCTCAGGGGCAGCCTGAACTACAAAGCAAAACCTTGTCTCAAAACAAAAGTTCATGCCTATTCAATGAATGGATGCATTGGCTAGCCTTTTAAGTTCCTGTTAGCCCTCAGCTGCTCAAGATTTAAAGGCTATTTTGCCAAATAAGGGACTAATTTAATATCTGTGATTTTGATAGGATGAACTGTTAAAGAGAAGGAAAAGCCTAGGAGACTGAAAACAGAAAAGGGGTGGTCTGTGTGCCAGTGCTAATAAGAAGGTGGATTCCTGGAGAAGCCAATGGCGAAACATCAAAGGCAAATCTTGTAGTACATAGACAGTGTTGGTTGTCTGGTATCCTTACTTCTGCACAGCTGAGTGAGAAAATACTCTCTATCACTTTGTATCACTTCATGTTGAAATGCAGTGGTAATTTTTTCAAGCCTTTATGTTGAATGACCATTGTATAGGCAGCCTGTATCCCTGGGGATGCAGGAATGATGACCATTGAATAGAAGATGATATCTAACTTGTGAATATAAATCTCAAGGAGCTACTGCGGTGATTGTCATCTTTGTTTCCTATCTTGTTTCTCTTTAGTGTTATTCACAGTAGAATTACTGAGATCTTGTAATATAAATTTATTATTTAGCTCTGTGGCAACAAGAAGCAGTCAGATTAGGCCACATCAATAAAACTGGGCAATTAGATTTTCCAGAATCAGGTTAAACAGGTTTTAAGTGGTGGATGTATATTACTCGGTCTGTTTGCAGTGTGGTATGTAGTTGGGGAAGGGGTGTTCTTTTATATGATAGTACTTTGGAAACTGGTGTAGTCTGTGTGTTTATGTCCTGCCAAAATTTGTAAGTTGCACAACTCAAATCTAAGTTAACTGAGTTAGAAGATGGAGCTTATGGCTGTTTGAAGATCCTGCAATGAATATTTCTCCATTTCTTTCCTTCCATCTTGTTTCTCTGTACATTAGGATTCCTCTGATGTCCTTCTGAAGGGAAAGCACGTGGTTATCTAATTAAGTTTCTATAGTAATTGAACATTTTAGAAAGAAGATGACTCTCAAATAGTATAGAGTTAAGGATGTTTCTTAGTCCGTTTGTTGTTCCTATAATATCTGCAGCTGGGTTATCAACAAAAGAGCTTTATTTGGCCCATAGTGCTGGAGACTGGGAAGTTCAAGATCTGGTGAGGCCCGGGCTCTGTCCTCCAGGGTGGAGAAGTGGAAAGGGAAAGGACCACGTGCACGAGGGGCCAAGCACAGCCTGCTCTGATGGTGGCTAGTAATTCTGTCCCCGAAGACCCACACCCTCCTATCGTGATCCAGGCTGGACAGAACTGATCTCAATTGGCACCTCTCGATAAAGATAGTCATCCATTCATGATTGGATTACGATCCAATGATATAATCACCTCCCCGACATTGCTGCTTTTAGAACTTAAACTGCAACATGAGTTTTCACAAAGGCAAATCACACAGAAACCGCAGCCAAGCGAAACTCACTTTTGTGCTTCTGACTGTGGTTCAGCAGTCTTCATCCTACATGTTTACCATGTGCAAAGACGTCCCAGAGGTGCCTGTACACAAGAGTTGTGAGAAGATAAATGTCAAAATCTTCGTCTTCTGTACTGCTTTTCTCCTTTAACCGATCTGCAGAGTGGCTCTAGAACAGAGGAATATTTCCTCTTTTTCAATTTCTTTCCCATAGCACCTTTCTCTCGTTTTGTGTGTGGCTGGCCATCTTACTAAGCCATTTTACTAAAAATTCGATCTCTAACCCTTTTTAGTGCATTGCTTTTCCCAGAAAAACCTAAGTGATAAAAGGAGGAAAAAATAAGGAACATTTCAGAATATTGGTTCAGTTTTAGGAAGGAAGTGGTCAATGATTCCAGTGCTTAGGCAGGAATCTTGTTGCAAATCATGTATTTTCTGAGTCTTCACATAATAGAGGAAGTTTAGTGATCAGTGTAATCAAATTGTAAGCTGCTGTTAAAGGATAGCTTTAAAAGAAGGTAAAATCATAGTTGTGATGCATTTTAAAACTCATTTTAAGAATGAGAGAGCCAGAAAGCCCTTAAAATCAATGCAGAGAAGACCATTTCTAACAGAACTGAGATGAATTTCTTTAGTAGATGGAAGACTAGCTTTTTCCATAGCAAGAGGGGTAGTCATTTGAACCTCCATAGGATTTGTTTGCACATCTATAGGCAGTAATTATTTGCCTATCAGGGCTTTACAAGTTAACTTTTGTCTCCATAGAGCTGTAAAATAATGTGTCAGGGACTGCAAATGACAGAGGTAATACAAATGGAGGAGTAGTTTGTTACTAAGTTTGCGTTACTCAGTTTCCCCTTACATGATTAATGAACATGAATATCCACTGTGAGATATACAGCAGGTAACTCAGAAGGAGTTAAAAAAATGAAGTGATGGGCTGGAGATTTAGCTCAGTGGTTCCGGCACCTGCCTCGTAAGCGCAAGGTCCTGAGTTCGATCCCGGTAACCACATACAACAATGCTGGGCGTGTGACTCACGCCCACCAGCAATCAGTACCACATACCACAGTGCCAGGCATGGTGGCTCACGCCTGTCATCCCAGCACTTGGGAGGCAGAGACAGGAGGATTGCTGAGTTCGAGGCTTGCCCTGGGCTACATAGTGAGCTCAGGGCCAGCCTGAACTACAAAGTGAGACCCTGTCTCAAAAAAAAAAAAAGTGCCATTTGTGTAACAAGGCTTGGATACATTTCTGTCACCTTATTTATGCTTTCCAGCGTTACACTGATTTAAAAATATACAAATCAATTGACTCTCAACCTTGACACCTTTTCGTTATATCTATGCTTATCCACATATGCATGAAATAACTGAAACATGAGTTCTCAAAAGATAAGAATTTCCAATGAAAATGTATATTGGTTTTGCTTACATTTAGAAACTTTGTCAAATTTTATAGTTTGTGTTGTTTTGATGTGTTGCGTTCTAAGAATAGTGATAAAGGTGTAAGGGACATTTTAAAAATATTTTGACCTGGGCTGGAGATTTAGCTCAGTGGTTCCGGCACCTGCCTCACAAGTGCAAGGTCCTGAGTTCGATCCCGGTAACTACATACAGAGCTGAGCGTGGTGACTCACACCCACCAGCAATTAGTACCACATACCACAGTGCCAGGCATGGTGGCTCACACCTGTAATCCCAGCACTTGGGAGGCAGAGGCAGGAGGATTGCTGAGTTCCAGGCTTGCCTAGGCTACACGGTGAGCTGAGGGCCAGCCTGAACTACAAAGCGAGACCCTCATCTCAAAAAAAAAAAAATTTCGATGATTGAATTAAAATTAAATGAGTACAGCACCTGCCTGGTGGGCACGAGGCCCTGAGTTTGATTCTTAGTACCAAAAAGAAAAACAAAATAAATGAGTAATCACATAAATGATGTTAATAATGATATCACAGACTTTCAAAAACACTCTGACCATTGAAGTAAAATTAAGTAAATATTTCTGTTACAGAAAAGTATAATAGTTATGAGTAAAAGATACTAAAGCATGAAATACATAAAATTAGGATACAATTCTAACCTTCAGCCCCTAAAAAATAAAATAAAAATTCAGAGAGAAGATGGAATTCTGCAAGATTTCTGACTGTGAAAGAGCAGCTTATTCATGTATTCTTTAAAAATGAATAATGATGATTTCATCTTACTTTTCCATATCAATATTTACACAGTGCTGGCAGTTACATTCTTTATAACTCATACTGTGGCAAAAAAAATTTAAATGTCAATCTACTGATGTGCAATCGTGCTTAACAAACTTCTTTTAGGATATATGTAAAGTAAAACTCCGACAACTCTTCTAGCTCATCCTACCTGTTTCTGACCAAAAATCAAGAGTCAGTAGTGAGGGAAACTATCTAGATTAAGATGGAAAATGAACCAATTTACCAACACAGTTCTCTCTACTGTTTGTTCTGCTGGACTAAGGGGAGACTTTTTCTTTTGGTACTGGGGAGCAAACTCAGGGCCTCGTCAGACAGGAGCTGTGCCACTGAGCTACATCCATGGCTCAGTGGAGACACTTAAAAACTTAAGGTCTTGGTACTTACAGCACCTCTTTTTCGGGTGATAGTCTACCACACTTAAATCTTCACTCATGCTTCTCTTGCCTTTGGATGAAGACGTGTGTGTGTGTGTGTGTGTGTGTGTGTGTGTGTGTGTGTGTCTGTCTGTCTGTCATGGCTTTCACCAGATGGAAGAAGTTTTTGGCTATTGTTCCTTCAAATGTGTTTTCTACTTCTATCTCTTTCTTTGTGTGGAACATCAGTAGCACTGGTGAGAGATACTTTAGTTAGCTCCACATGCCTCTCAGACTCTGCTCTTTTTCTCTAAACTGTTCTCTGTCATTTCTGCAGATCAGATACTATTCTAAAACAGTGTTCATGCACACCTTCCTCTGCCATCTTCATCCTGCTCTTGAGCCCTTCCCATCTACTTTTGATTTGTTAAAGTGTTTTTCAGTTCTAGAACTTTCTCACTCACTTCTTTCTTAGTTTCTACAATTTCCACTAAAAAACTTCTATTTTTCCTTTTATCCCAAGAGTGTTTATTTCCATGTCCTCAATCACAGTTAAAATACCTTCTGCAGTTCCAGTAATCCCAACATCCATGTCTTCTTGGCATTAGGATTAGTGAATTATCTCCTCTCATAACCACTCTCATTTCTCTGGTCCTCCCCATGTTAGCTATTTTTAAGTTGAATTTTGTTTTATGACATAGTTTAGACTCTGGGTCCCTTGAAAAATGCTCTTGTTTTATTTTGTTTTGTATTTTGTTTCACTAGCCACTTGATATAGTTCTGTCTTGCATTCTGTGGCAATTGTTTCCAACGTCAGTTCAGTTTTCAAAGTCTTTCTTATCTGCTTTGAGTCCCATCCTGTGGTGTGTAGGGGTACATCTGGGATATGAGCAATAGTTTCTAACATAGTTCATATATGTAGTTCATACATAGTTCATATACATAGTTCATAGTTAATATACATAGTTCATACATGAGTATTAGTGGTAATGGTAACTCACGTTGGTGAGAATTAACGCACTCCCATAAGAAAGGTTTTAATCCCTCTTAATAACCTGGTCACTCTTAAAGGACCCACCTCCCAAATATAGTTTGTTTTGTTTTGCTTTCTTGGGACAGACTGCAACTATGTTGCCCAAACTGCTCTCAAACTCCTAGGTCCAAGGGACCCTACTGCCTCAGCCTCTTAATTATCTGGAACTTCAAACACAAGCCACCACACCCCAGGTTTCTGTTCTCAATTGGTTCTTAAATGTCCCCCAAAGGGCCATGTGGTAGAAACTTAAACCCTAGCTTTGTGTTCCTGGGAGATAGTGGAAGCTTTAGGAGGAGATGCCTAGTAGAGGAAGTGAGGTTATTGGAGTATACCCTTGAAGGAATGCCCCAGTCTCCCTCTTCTTCTCTTTGTTCCTGGTCCTATGGTGAATGGCCTTCCTTTACCACACACTTCCACCATGATATGATGTTGTCTTGACACCCATTCAGCTGACTTGGACCAAAGTCACCAAACTGTGAACCAAATAACTTTTCCTCTTTTTAAATTGATTATCCAAGATACTTTGTTATAGCAATGGAAAACTGACATGTTCCCTCCTTGATGAGTCCCTTTTTCATGTTTCAGCTCTTTAGTTTTGCTGCTGTTGTTCAGGTTTCAAGGTCAGTTACTGCTTTTTGTGTTTTGTGTATAGTTTAGAGGTAAATTGACAAAGGCCTGTTCCTTCTGAACCTTCCTCAGTAGCCTCCTCTTCTTTTCAAGGCCTTCCTTTATTCAATTTTCCACCTTTGTTTCTCCAATAACTCATATCTTTTTCTTTCCTTTTTACCTCTTTCTTTCTCTTCCTTTTAATTTTGGTCCAAAAAGCAAAAAAAGAAAAACCTTTTGGTTCTTCTTTTGGTCATCCATAGCACTGTTTTAAAATTCTGTGCTAAAGTAAAACTTTTAAGACATATATAAAAATAGACCCGGGAGGCTGGAGATACATGAAGGAAAAAAGAACTGGAGGCGGGAGAATGCTTGAATCACCTGCCTATTTTTCATCAAATGATCACACTTGAGCTTTTTGAAAATCTCTGCATAAAACTGGATGCACATGCTCAGGGTTTTTCTTTATCCTTTTCTTGTAAGAAAGTTCTTGAGAATGTTCAATTGTGCCTAAACCCTACAAGGAATTAGAGGAATTTCAGCATTATTTAAAAAGAGGCATGACATTTTAACCCTGAAATGACAAGAACAAATAAAGTATTTCTAGTCACATTGTGAGAAGTGAGTGATAATATGAAATGAAAACTCCTTGAATGCTTCTGATGGTCAGGGTTTCGGCAGTTGATTTGTTCTGTCGTCTTAGCAGCATGGCATGTGAGATGTTGTGGTCATTTTGTTTGGAGAATAGAAAAGGTGGTGACACTTGCAATATTGATTCCTGGATCACTGGGTCCAAATCATAATGATAAGTGCTATGGAACATGGAGAAAAATGACAATAATAAAACTTATACATTATTTTACAATTCATAAAGTTCACTTCCTCCTTTTATTTAATCATGCCAGGAATCCTGCAGTGAGTATTACTGTTGGATAGATAACATGTGTAACTTCATCCCAGATGGTCCCTATGATGTTTAATCTTCTCTCAGTTTGAATGGATTAAGAGACTCCTGGAGAGGTGGTTGACTCTCAGGTGTGCTGTACTCAGCAGTAGTTTAATCCACTGATGTGGATTAGCTGATGTGCTGTTCAGAGGTGGGGCACGTGTGCAGGAAGTGCTTCACTGGGCTGTGCCTCTGGAAGTATATTTCTTCCCAGTGCTCTTCTTCTGTGCTCTGCTTCCCAGCCACTCTGAATTGAGCAGCTTTGCTCCATCATCCACTCCCACAATGATATTCCCACCTTAGAACCAGCTGACCATGGACTAAACCTCTGAAACCATGAACCAAATCAATTTCTCCACCTTCAAATCGCAGGTGTCAGGGTTTGGGGGATTTTGTTATAGTTTTTTTAACCAGTAATAGGAGAGCTGGTCATCCATAACATTGTTCCTCATCAAACTCTGAGCTTCGGGTCTTTGTTTGCAGTTGCCAGTCTTCATCTAAACACTACCATAAGCCCTTGAAACCCTGACCCTCTAATGTCACTTTACTCCTCTCCATTAGACACCTCCACTCCCTTTCTGTCTTTTTGGTGGCACTGCCTTACCAGGAAGTAAGACATCAAAGACATAGAGCTCTGTTTCTTTCAAACCCCATCCATTTAACCCCTTCTCAAATCTTGCTTTGTCTCAACATCCCTCAGCTCATCTTCAACTCAGGGTCCCCTTTGTAGCAAATTCTTTGTTTCTCATGCTTTGTTAAACAACTCCTGGCACATGATAAATGTTGAAGGTCTATGTCTCAGCCATTAATGTCTCCATATCCTCATGCCAGCCACAGGCTTGGGGATTCCTTCCCTAGCTTTTCTTTTAAATAACACCTTCCCATCTTTCTGGATATAATTTGGATCCTGAATTTACTTTAGTACCTCAGTTAAAGGCTCAGACATGTAGCCATTTTCTGGACCCCACATCCCTACATCTGTCACAGCGTTCCTGAGCACTTCTGTGATATTAATTCTCAGTGTGGATCTTTGTTCTCTGAAGAGGAGTTCTTAAGGTGCAGAGCCCCTGGAAGGCCCATCCTGCTGGCCCAGTACTGTGGAGAAGGGCCGGGGAATGTACATCTAGAAAGCTCCACTTCTTCCCCCCAGTGATTCTGGTGCTCAGAAGATACAGGAGCAGTGAAAGCTGTTGCTCTGTTTTGTCCTCACAGTTAATTCTAGGAGTGGAGAAATGTGGCTTAGCAGTGTCCAGATAAATTTAACTGCCATCAACTGTGCTGGGGAATATAGCAACCAAGTTGCTCAGGTTCACCTGATTTTCAATTCTTTAAAATGAACAGCACTTCTTGCTATTTTTTTTAAATGTTCATGGGGTAAAGTTTGAGATACCATAAAAATTTCTCACTTTAAGTATACAACTTGATGACTGTTAGTATATTTTCAGCATTGTGAACTATCCAGCATAATTGATACCATTTTCATTTCAGACAGAAATTTCTTACTCATTTGCAGTCAGTCCTCTTTCCTTTCCCCAACCCTAAGAACCATAATCTCTTTTCTGTCTTTGAAAATTAGCTATTTCTGAGTGTTTCATAGAAAGAGAAGCATACAACGCATGGTCTTCTGTGTCTGCTCCTCTTAGTGTGTTTTTTTTTTTGTTCTTTTGTTTTTTCTTTTGAGACAGGGTCTCGCTTTGTGTTCAGGTTGGCTCTGAGCTCACTATGTAGCCCAGGCAAGCTTTGAACTCAGCAATCCTCCTGTCTCTGCCTCCCAAGTGCTGGGATTACAGGCGTGAGCTACCACGCCCGGCACTGTGGTATGTGGTATTGACTGTTGGTGTGTGTGAGTCTCCGTGCCCAACATTGTATGTGGTTACTGGGGATCGAACTCAGGACCTTGCGCTTGTGAGGCAGGCACTGGAACCACTGGGCTAACCCTCTGGCCCTCTCTTAGTGTGTTTTTGAGCTTCTTTCATGTTGTAGCTTTTATCATTGCTTTTTATGGCTGAATGCTATTCCACTGCACATATGGACAACATTTTGATTACCCAGTCATCTAGTGATGGATATATGGGCTGTTTCTGGTTTGGGGTAATTATGAGAAATGCTGCCTTTATGTATAAGTCTTTGTATGGAAATGTTTTCATTTCTCTTGAGTAGATACCAAGGCTGATTCATACGTAAATATTGCTTAATATTTAAGAAACTAGCAAACAATTTTAAGCAACTGCACTATTTTACATTGCTACATTGCCTATTCTGGCTATACCGTCTCAAAAATCAGGGATTCTTGAAACTTCTTTGCAGTAAAAAAGGAAAAGGTGGTGCTGGAGATTTAGCTCAGTGGTTCTGGTGCCTGCTTGGCAAGCGGGAGGTCCCTGGTTCTATCCCCGGTAGCCTCATACAATAGTATTGGGTGTGGTGGCTCACCTCCACCAGCAATCAGTACCACACACCACAGTGCCAGGCATGGTGGCTCACGCCTGAAATCCCAGCACTTGGGAGGCAGAGGCAGAGGCAGGAAGATTGCTGAATTCAAGGTTTGCCTGGGCCACATAGTGAGCTCAGGGCCAGCCTGAACTACAAAGCAAGACCCTGTCTCAAAAAACAAACAAACAAACAGGAAATGGTGGCTGTGTCAGTCAGCTTTGTGTCATTGTCTCAAAAATAGCTGAGATAAAATACAAGGAAAAGAAATTTATTTTGGCCCACAGTTTCAATGGTTTCAGTGCATTGTCCTGTTGTCTTGGGCTGGTGGTGGCACGGTACATTACGACTGAGGGCACAGAGAGGCCTGTTGACTGTGGCCAGGAAGAGGAGGAACAGAAAAGGCTGGGGTCCCAATATCCCTTCAAAAGCACACTCTAAATGACAATTTCGGCTGAGGAGGCCCCACTCCTAAAGGTTCTGTCACCTCCTAGTAGTGTCATGGACTGGGGAACAAGCCTTTGGCACGTGGGCCCCTGGGGAACATTTCAGACTCCAACTAAAGTGGTAGCTTGCATTTGTAGTTTGGCTCCAGAAGCACTCCATGTGAGAGTAAGTGACAAACAGGAAGGGGACTCCTTGGCAACATGAATATATCTCTTGGTGAATCAACTCCTGCTTCACTGAGTACGGTCTGTCTCCATCCCTCTCCCACCAGGAGGAAATATATTTTAATCAGCCACATTTTCTATATATAAACATTGTGCCTAGCAGAGAATGGAGACTAGTTAAATGAACACATATATAATGAGCCAGTTAGTGAATGAAGGAATGAATGACTGTATATCATGATGATTATTTCTTCCATACATACCATCATCCTAATTAGTAATAGTGAATCACAAATCTCTTCTCCCTGAGATTGGTTAATTTCTTAGTAAAACAAAGGAAGTCATTATGCTCATGATAAAGACAATTTAATGACTAGGACAGTCTGGTTTATAGGTAGTTTTAACAAGTGTTTCTGAGTTTTGGTGTCCTTATAGAGAACTAAATCCACTGTGACTTTACTCTTTGCAGATGGCTTTCCTAAAAACTAGTTATCTGACCTCACAATGAGAAAAGGTTTGGAAGGCCTCAATTTCCTGTCACTTCAAGTCTATTTTCTGTTTAATCTTAGGCTCATGAGCTTCTTTCATAGAATCACAGGAGAAATTCTCATCACAATAATTTCTCTGTCTTTGACTCAGTGAAGAATATCTTGAACTAGCAATCAAGAAGCCTGAAAAACCTTAGTCCTTTTCTTTCTTATTAATGTGAAATGTTATCAAAGTGACATTTTCCCTTGTTTTATAAACTTGCTGTAAAGAATTTACAAAGTGCTTTGAACAACATAGTTAAAAAAATATGTGTATATATATACATATTATATATATACATATTTTTATATATATACACATATTTGTGTGTGTAAAGCAAAAGGACTCATGGTAGACTCAAAGTTTTATCTCTGGAGGGAGCAAGCATACTACTAGTTTGATCACAGGAGGAAGCCAGTGTGGTTCCAAGTGGAAAAAACTAATCTGGTATCTGCTTTTAGATGGAAATTTGTCCTATGAAAATCTGGCTTCCAGCCTGATCTGGGCTTGTGCCAGTGAGTGGGCAGGCGAGGAGAAGGCAGTGAGTGGTAACCAATTAATTAGTCAATCAAAATGTATTTATAGAATTCTCTAAGTATATGGCACCATGCTGGCGTTGGTGGGAAATTCAGTGAAGAGTGAGGTACAACCTTAGTATGAAAGCATGTAGCCAGGCTCTGGATGGACAGGTGGTAACAAAAGAGACAGCATGAGGAGGGCTTCATTTGGATGGTATGTCTTACAGACACTAAGAATGTACTGCAGATTAATAGGCTTTACATTCACATTGAGATATGGGGTTTCAATGTTCAAAGCAGCTATGAAAATGGCTTTATTCTTTTTAATTTTTCTTACTGCCTGTTTGTAGTCCATATGATTACACTCACTGTGGGAACTTGGTAAATGTACATAACACATCCCAATTCTTTTTTCCTTCCCCTCCACTCTTTCTTTTTGCCACCATCTAATTCATTTACTCATCTTGTAAATCCGTATAAAGTTAATTATCATGCGGAGATTGATGAACAGACTTATAGGCCCAGACACACATAAAATGCATAAGGCATTGGAACATTAATTGACGTGTCTTTTATTTTGTACTTTATATGTTGAGTTTTTCATATAACCATGCGATTTTTCAGCTGATGTTTCTGATTTATTTCCTTTAACAGTGTGGTCACAAGATATTTTCCTACAAATGACTCCAGTTTATTCTTGTTTAAGGAAGAGTGGTGTTAAAGCTGCTTTGTACCTGAGGAGACTGGTCAGGAACAGGCTCGCAGACCCTTGAGCACTGATGCATAGAGTAGATTAGGTGAAATGCGAGGGATGAAAGTGTCCTTTTTTCCAAAAATAGTTCAGTGGGGATCGTGCTCATGTGCTTTGGAGAGGACTATGTAAAAGCAAAACAGTCATTGTAAACATATTTAGGAGCAAACTATATGAAGAAAAAAACAAATTAGATACCAAAATTCTCTTTTTAAAAAATTGATTTTATTAATACATTTTTTATATACATTATGAACACATTCAACATTGAGAGTTTGTAATGAGTACATGGCACATCTTGATGCTCATTTTTCCCAGGGGAATGAAGAATTTTCATTTACAGTAAACATTACACATAGACTTGAAAAAACCTGAGTTAGAAATATTGGAAGAATAAAAGAACAGGAAAAAAATAGATAAAAGTCTTTTCCATTGACCAGATTTTCTCAGTGACAGCTCAACATTTCCAGTACTTCAGCTATCACTATGAAGAGTAAAATGAGATGGAATGTCTTTCTTTTTCATCTCACTGACCATGTTCCAGACTCTATATGTCTTTAGACTCCACACCAAACCTATGGATTGGGACCTGCTGAAGGAAAGAAAAACTAACCTCTCTGTCCAAAGCTCTCGGTTAATAAGAGCAGAGTACAAACCTGGTGTATCCAATTGTAAAGTCTTGGCCTCTCTGTGCTGTGCCAGTTAAACAAGAGTGAAACCCTGAGACATTATAACATGTTTGAGTATGTGGCACTCTACTGAGAATTGTTATGAGAAAGTACAGAAAGATCGTCTCTAGCAGTGCTTTATGGGTAGTGGCTGCACTTGGGCTTAATCTCGGACAGCACACATAAAATTAGACTATGTTAGGAAATGAGAATATGTACTTGTAAAAGGAGGTATGAGGAAAAACTTATAAACAGTAGTAACCACCTTCTCTCTAGTGAAAATACTTGGACAGCAACGTACAAATGGACAGAAAAAGGTACCATCACACTGTTTCAACGAAAGGGATGAAGATGTGTTACATCCCTGTACCAACTCCGTACAAAGGATGGAAACGTGCAGTGCGACCATGTACTAACAGAAAAAAATTATGATTCAGAAATATACTAGGGACAAGGAAGATTGCAAAAACTCCCTTCAGAGAGAAAAACACAAATTATGTCCAAAGGATCATGGAACAGAACAGTGCGAGCCGAAACAAACCTCTCCTCTTCAAAAACAAAGAAAATCAAAAGGGCAGGCGGGGTGCAGCTTCATGGCAGAGTGCCTACCTGGCACGTGTGAAGCTCTGGGTTCAATCCTCAGTACTGCAAAAAGAAGAGGCAAGGGCAGAAGAAGGAGAGGGAGAGAGAGGCGAGGGAGAAGAGGGGGAGGAGGAGGAAGAAAATCAGACGGACTTTGGGCTTCTCAACAGCAGACTAGAGAGTGCAATGACAATTGATCGGTACCTTTACAAGCCCGAGGAGATTATTTAGTTGAAGTTCTACACTTAGCCCAAAATACCAACTAAGTGAGCAAAAATAAAGACGAATCGGACTCGCAGGTCAAACACTGCCCTTTGCTGTGGCGTTTATTCAGAAGAAGATGCTCCTCTGAGTTAAGCGAGTGTATCAGTAAGACAGAAGACTCAGAGTCCAGGAAACAGGAGCTGCAATGGAAGAGGGAGGCGAGGACGTCCCTGGAGGAAGGCGACAGCACACCCCAGGCGACAGATTGGCACATGTGGAGCGAGTCAGTCTCCAGAAGAACAACACCCGAGAAGCCAGATTCCTTGTTTGGCTGTATTGGAGAGACACACGCATGACTGGAGGGAGAGTTCGGAGATGAGTGATATTCAGGCCTATAGAAAATGAAAAAGCTGAAAATAATAGCTTTAGGAAAACAGTTTCTGCACAAAAAGATTTAAAAAAATAATCTTAACATACCTCATGACTCAGAGGTGAATAATTGTCATTGTGCTGATGCTGAATAGCGATCACATAAAAATCGTGATAGACCAGTACTGGGAGGGTGGGACAAAAGGAGACGTCCATTTCTGTGACGGTGAGGAGTGGAAGAGAAAAAAGGAAAATGTCATGTTGGCGGTGCGAGCTCAAGGAAAACGCCTAACACTGAAGAAAAGCAAGACACTGTCAAAAGCAGGCTTTTTTTTTTTAAGAGATGAAGGGGTACTTATCGAAATAAATAGCTAAAATGATTGAAAATGGTTTATTCTTTAAAAAAAAATGAAAAAGGGTATGAAGCTGTTGTGGTTTTGGGTATCACACATATCTACACACCACAAAAACCTAGTAGAAAGCAGATTTGTTGTTTTCACCATGAAGAATGATACATGTTTTAGGGTAGTTCAGTCCTGATAGAGTATTACACAATACATATGTATATACTAATAGGTATGATTTTTATGTATCAGTTTCAAGAAGGAAGAAGCCGTATAGAAGTACTGGCTCAGTTCTGTGTACATGATTTTGATAAGCATAAAATTTTAAGTTTAAAAAAAGCAATGTGAAGCAAGATGTGGAATCACCCAAAGTGTCTATCAAGAGGTGAATAGATTTTATTAAATGTCGTACATTTCTAGCCTGGCGTGGTGGCTCACACCTGTAATCTCAGCACTCGGGAAGCAGAGGCAGGAGGATTGCTGAGTTCGAGGCTTGCCTGGACTACATAGTGAGCGCAGAGCCAGCCTGAACTACAAAGCGAGACCCTGCCTCAAAAAAAAAAAAAAAATGTCATACATTTCTAGAATGGAGTACTATTCAGCCACAAAAAGAATGAAAGCCTATCCTCAGTTACAATCTGGATGGGCCTGAAGGTTATTATTTTCAGTGAAATAAGCCAGCGCAGAAACACAAATCTACATGATCTCACTCTTGAGTAAGTTGGTCTTAATACACTATATGTACAGAAACATGATATACTCTATGTATAATTACTATATATTAGTTTGAAATAAAGAATTAAAACATGAAGAAAAGAGGCTCAAAAGGGAATGAGCAGGTATTGAGACAATAGAAGGATGATCAGAGAGATCTTTGAGGATAAAAGAAGCAGCTCATGAGCTGTCCTGACTTTGCTACTTTCTCGTCCCTGGGCCACCGTATCTGACAACTGCAACTCCATGGAGGAGGGAAGGTTTATTATAGCTCACGGTCTGTAGCGGTTTCAGCCCACAGTGAGCTGGCGCCAAGGGAGGGCAGCATGTTGACGGGCCAGCAGAGGAGTCTTGCTTATGGCCTGGCAGGCAGGAAGCAGAGAGAGACCCAAAGGGGTGGGGAGGAGGTGACCCAGGCCACACTGCCTGCTGGAACCCACCGCTTCTCCAGACGCCGCCTCCTAACAGCAGGGCCGCTCTAAGCCCCCGGATCCAGTCACCTTCCAAAAGCTCCCCTGTGTCCCCCATGAGCACATGAGGGTTTAGGGAACATGTGAAATATAAACCTCAGCATGCTTGAAGCTGGAAGAGCTCAAGAATGGATCCCCTGTAAGAGTACAGCTGTGGAACAATACATTTGTGCTGTTTTAAGGTATTGATTTGGGCTGGGGGTTTAGCTCAAGTACCATGTCTACCTTGGAAGCACAAGAACCCCAGTTCGAACCCTGGTACTGCAAAAAAGAAAACAAAAAGGTATTAATTTGGATGGATAGATAGATCGATGGATGGATGACAAATGTTGGTAAAAATACGGAG
>PVIC010005209.1:17592-36666 GCA_004025085.1 Thryonomys swinderianus
GACCTGAGTTCGATCCCCGGTTACCACATATAATGCTGGGCGTGGTGGCTCACGCCTGTAATCCCAGCACTCGGGAGGCAGAGACAGGAGGATTGCTGAGTTTGCGGCGGCTTGCCTGGGCACCATAGTGAGCTCAGGGCCAGCCTGAACTACAAAGCAAGACCCTGTCTCCAAAAAGCAAAAAAAAAAAAAAAAAAATACGGAGGCTAGTAAAGTAAGAAATTAATGATAGTCAATCCATTTATATCGTTATCATCAAAGGAGTTACTCAGAGACAGAAAAGAAGAAACAGATAATAGCAGAAAACTTTCTTTTCAATGGACTGGCAGAACTAGCAGTATAAATGAGATAAGTTGGCATACATATTAAATTATTTTTGAAACAATGAAGTAGGTAATTTAAGGAATTCTTTGAATTTGTTTCTATTTCTGGTTTCCTCTTTTTTTTTTTCCTCTTTAGTTGTATATATACATTTTGAATTTTTCATGTAGGAGAAACCATGGGATATTTAAGCTTGTATTGATGGGACTTTTGAAAACAGTATGATAGATTTTCAACAGGTTGTCCACAGAGTTTCCATGTAACCCGGCAATTCTACTTCTAGGTCTCCACCCAAAAGAACAGAAAACATTTGCCCCCACAAAACCTGTACATGGTTATTTGGCTCTTACACGTCACAGTTCATAAATGCAAACAACTGAAATGTCTACTAGTTGCTTAATAATAAAAAGGTACACACCCATACAATGGAATAAATTATGAAAACGTACTACCCATATATGTACATCTCAAAAATTGTTTGGGAAAAGAAACCAGACACAAACAACCACCTTTTGTATGATTCCACTGACGTGAAATGTCCAGAATTATAAAATCTACAAAAACAAAAAGTGGATGAGTGGTTGCTAGGAGCAGAGGGAGAAAGTGTGAGCTGGAAAATACAGAATAACCAATTATGAGTACAGGGCTACTTTATGGGGTGATGGAAAGATTGTAAAATTAGATAGTAGTGACAGCTGAATGACTGTAAATATGCTAAAGGCCACTGAATGGTATGCTTAAATCAGATGAATTTCACATATGTCAGTCATATATCTATAAAGCTATTTTTTAATAGAAAATAAGGGATGACTGAGAGGTTTTCTGAGGTGCTGGTGCCTAAAGTAATTTTCAATTTTTTACTTTGGTTAAACTGGTGTTCGCTGTCTTAAGTATTCTTCATTTGTGGTTTTAGAGTAGGCAGTAAATTGGAATTTGATTTATCTGGTGGGAGTGAGACAGGGTCTGGCTATGTAGTTCAGAGTGTTCTTGAACTCACTGGGTAACCAGGATAGCCTCAAACTCACAGCAGTCTCCCAGCATCATCCTCCTTAGTGCTGAGGTTATATGTTTGTACCATAAGACCTGGCTAACTTGTATTTAAAATACACCCTTTCCAAGTACATGCGCTCCTTGCTTAGTCTAATGTGTAACTGTGAGTAAGGCTTATCTCATGGTGGACTGGCTCATCTGGGACTTTTATCTGTGACTGCCTTTCATCAACAAAACACATCTCTCTACAACCAGGTGACTGTAAGTCAGTTAGCCCGTCTTGGAAGAGCGTCTTCCAGAGTACTTGGCATATCCCATCAGGAGTGATGATGCTAGTGACGGCTACACCTAAAGGACAAGTAGCTTAGTAAATGATACTTCTCCAGGACATCTTTTTATTATAAATTTCATATCCCTCCTTTTCCTTTTCATTGGCTTCTAAAATCATGGCGTATGGAAATAGTCATAAATTTGCAAAAAAAAAAAAAATCCAAAGTTCTTTAAATCCTTCAACTAGCTCCCCCTAATTGTGATATCTTAGATAAATGTATTATTGTACAGCAAAACCAGGAAATTGACATTAGTAGAATACTATTTGACCGATCTACAGCCTTATTCGGATGTCACTGGTCTGCCTATGCATCAATCCGTGGTTGTGTATCAGTCTGTGGAACTCCATTATGTGTTTTAATTTGTGTAGTCGGCTCTGTAATCGGAATACACTTCTCACACCACTACCAAGGGGTGTCTATGCTGGAAATCCCAAGGACTGTTCTTTATCATCACAGACCCACTGTTCCTATCCTTTGCAACTATTGTCCTTCTAGTATTGTCATTTCATGGGTGGTATATAAATGGACTCCCACAGCACTACACTGACTTTTAAATTCCTCAAGTCTCTCTTATTTAGGAAAAAAATAATCGCATCTGAGCCCCATGTACTCCCAGCAATTTATCTTTCTTCTTTTCATTATAGCCAGGCAGAGTGTTTGTGGTCATTGGTTCTGCACAACTAAAAATTACTCATTCTTCTACATTTCTGATCATTCCTTGTAGACACATTCTTCTTCTACCTGATCCCCAAGCCTGTAGTTCCTACAAAGCTCAGTCCTGCTCCCTCTTCATTTGACATTTCTTTGCTAAGGGATTTTAGCCATATACTTGGCATGAGTTGTCTCCTAAGCAAAGGTGTCTCTCAAGCCCATGTGTGAACAGATCCCACGCCAAAACATTGTCTTTGTATAGCCAACTGCCTTTTGTACATAACTCTTTCGATATCTTAGATACCTGACACTTGTGTCCAATTTTCAACTCAGCACATCTCACCCAACCTTCAAATGTCCACCATCACACCCTGTTATCTTCAACTTCTTCCTTTCTCTCCCCACTTCATGTTCAAGTCAAACCCATTAACTGTACCTTTGGAGTCTCTCACAACCAGCCTCCTCTAGACTAAGCTGCCCTGTTGCCTTCTGGACCACTAGAGCCCCCTAACAGGTTACTCAGCATTCACACTTTCTACTCTTTCTTTTTAATCGCATTCTTTATTGGTACATTTTATATCCACACCACAATTATACTCAACATTGGGACTTTGTACCAGTATATGACGTGAGTTAATTCTCATTTTTCCCCTTTCCGCCACCCACCCTACAACCTCCACTCCCTATATACATATACTTTCTTTAACATCATATTTTTTCCTTACCCTTATTACCCTTACCATTTTCCCTTTGACTATTTTCTATTTCACAATATCTATCATACATTCTGGAACTCATTTACATCTTCGGATTGTCAGACCAGAGAAAAGATACAGTATTTACACATTTTATCTCCACTACAATTTCATCATGTCATCTTCTCTCACTTTTCTGAGAAATGCACAATAACTTCTTGTTGTTTCTAGAAGAACAAATGCCTAACAAGGTCCAGGGAGGTTGCATATCCATAATGATCCCTGCATTGAAACAACAAACTCAAACTCAATTTCTCCTACTACACACTCACTACACAGACCGCTTGGCACCAGCAGACACTCACTAAGCTCCACTCACTGATGTAGTTCAGTTCTGATGCTGCCTACTATCAGGGCTGCCTAGATGTCTTGAACTGATCCAAAACATTCACCTTTTATGGTCATTTCTACTTTGCAGAAGAGCCAGGAGTGGCAGATCCAGTGAGTAAGTGAAGGAGGACACAATATGGTGGTTTTATTTGACAGGAATCACTGTAAGTGTTCTGAATTCAGGACATCAAGGTAATTGGGATGGTTCAACTAAAGACCCTCATGAAAGAGGACTTCCCAGAACTGCTACAGAAAGTGGCAAGAACAATGGGATAAGTGTATCGTAAACAAGGGGTAGTATTTTGAAAGGGGTTCATGGTAGTGTGTCCTTTTCTCTCACATATGTTTTTTTTTGTTTTGTTTTGTTTTGTTTTGTTTTTGAGACAGGGTCTCGCTTTATAGTTCAGGCTGGCCCTGAGCTCACTATGTAGCCCAGGCAAGCCTGGAACTCAGCAATCCTCCTGTCTCTGCCTCCCGAGTGCTGGAATTACAGGCTTGAGCCACCACGCCCGGCACTGTGGTATGTGGTACTGATTGCTGGTGGGCATGAGTCACCACGCCCAGCATTGTATGTGGTCACCGGGATCGAACTCAGGGCCTTGGGCTTGCGAGGCAGGCGCTGGAACCACTGAGCTAAATCTCTGGCCCTCGCATATGTTTTGACATATGTTTTAAACATTCATCACAATTTTGGATCCCACCTGGTAAATTGAAGTTCCCACAGTCAATCCCTTCTTTAAGTTCAGTTAATTTTCTGGAGCAGCTCACAGAAACACTGATGTTTACTGGTTTACTATAAAGTATGTTACAATAGATACAGATGGAGAGATGCTGAAAATATTGGTCTCAAAGAAAAAGAGAGTAACACAATGGGTACTAGAGATAGGAAGGGTGAGGGAAGGCAGGAGAGAGGGATGCTGGATTATGGATACCAAGATACAGTCCGACAGAAGGAATAAGTCCTGGTCCTAATGTTCTGCAGCACAGTGGGGTGACTGTGGCTTCCAACAATCTAGCCCATATTTTATGGAGAACTAGAAGACAGGACCTCAGAGCTCCCAAACACAAAGATATGGTGAATGTAAAAGGAGAAAGAAAAGCTATTACTCCCATTTAGTCATTAAACACTGTCCATGAGTGTTGAGTTGTCCTCTGGATACCTACAATTACTCTGTATCCAAAAAAATAGAATTAAAAACTGTAATGCCAGCACTCGGGAGGCGGAGACAGGAGGATTGCTGAGTTTGAGGCTTGCCTAGACTACATAGTGAGCTCAGAGCCAGCCTGAACTACAAAGCGAGACCCTGTCTCAAAAAAAAAAAAAAAATTAAAAAAAGAAAAGTGAGGGAGAAAATTCAAATAAAAATGACAAGGATGAGTGGTTATACTCATTATAATGAAGCTCAAAAAATTAATACAAAATCAGGAATTAAGATTCCCTTCAACATGGCTTCCTAAAACAGTGCTAAAAGGGTAAAGTCATAACACTTGGGTCCTTCCTGTTTTTTCTTCCAGCAACCTCACATTCTGGTCTGGTGTTTGTGTCCTCTGTAAGCTGAGGTATAGGTACCTCACTTTAGCTTGACTCCTGCTTAGTAAGACACCTGGAAACTCTGCACAGCCACATCTGAGCTGTGTTATCAGAGCCAGCCCCTTATTTCCATCTGTGACTGTGGCTTCAGCTCTTTCTATGATCCTTGGACTGTTTCGTATTCTGCCATCTAACCATAGCCCCCTGCCCACTGGCCTCCTGACCCAAACTCCTGCCTGTCCGTCTGGCTGTGACTCTTGGCTGACCCTGTGCTTGGCATCTGTGTTTGCTGAGGCTCTCCTATGCCTTTTCACAGCCTAATTCTTAATTCCCAACTCCTGACAAAAGCTGGCTAAGTCCTCTCTCAAAAGGCAAGGTGTATGGGAATTCCTGGGAAGAACTTGGAGAAACTGCAGCTCTGTTTCTTTCCTCATTCTTGATGGCGTCTGTGGAGGGAACAAGAAAAAGAGAAAGAGAAAGTTTTGGAAGAGAGGCATGGCTATCCTGGACCAACCTCTCAGTCTTTCAGGGAATGCTAGTATGTATCCTGGTATATGCTTTCTTTTTGTTATTCTTTGTTTTTGCTTGGAACCTGCTGTTTTAAAACTTTACCCGGAGAAGCATCTTTCCAGTTTCTCTGTGTAAGCTGTGTTTTCATTCCTTTGGAGGCTGTGGCAAGACTTGCTCGTGGGTGATTTGACAATGTGACGCCCAAGTCCCCTCCAGACTGCATTCCTCAGCCCTCGCCCAGCCCTGCAGGTCACGGCCTGACTCCTGGTGTCTTTCAGCACATGGAGCACTATCAGATACAGAAGCTGGGGTCTTGTCGGGAGTCTGATTACGCCGCAGCCAGAGATGGCAGTCTTAAGTGTGAAATTTAACAGGCCTTCCCGAGACAGTTTGATCAGGGAGCTGCTGGAGGTAGCTGGTACTTTTCAGGGGGTAGGGAGCTTGCTAACAAAGCAAACACATTTTTTCCCATTACAGACTAGGCCTGTGGTGGTAACATTTGGCAAGTTGAGTAACAGGGAACAGAGATAAGTGAGCAGATGGGCAACTATTAAAAGACTGGAGGGCTTTTCATCGTCTCTCAAATGGCCTTCACCCACCTACAAGACACCCAATTCCTTTGCAAGATTATGTAAAGGATTCAATTAAACTTCTTCCTCTTTTTTTTTCCCCTTCCTTCCATCACAATGGAGTCAAATGCTCTGACGTGAAGAGGAAAAGAATAGATGAGAAACTTCTAATTTTGAATCCCCTTAAGATTAGATGCTGATTTCAGCTGTGCAGAGAACGCTGTTCCATATTTCCAAAGAGTCGCTGCTGGCAGTTTCAGGAGTGATGACTTTCTGAAATAGCGGTCCCTGCCTCCGTCTCAGATGACTGACACTGGGCGCAGAATCACAGCCATGCACATGTTCTTTGATCAGTATTACCTCACATTTGGAAAATGCGACAATGTGTCATCATTGCATTTAAACCCAGAATACACAGAAAACACAAAAGGTAAATGCTTTTACCTGATTCCCAAGAGAAACATACAATATTGGCCCAACTCAGAGCAATGAAACTTAGCATCCTCTAGGGCACCAGTGCCTATGATTCAGGAGCAAGCTGCCACTCTTTTGCTAAGAAAAATGCTTGGAAAGCTCTTAGAGTGAGAAGAACCAATGGGTGCACGCGGTTGCTCTTGAGGTAAGAGCCCAGTTTTACCAAAGGCAGTCAGTGTAGCTAGAGTCAGGGCTGCGATGCCTGTCAACTGGGCCTGGTGAACTTGGGCAGACTAGACTGAGTCCTGTTCCACAGAGGAACATGTCAGTTCTGTGATCAGCAACTTTGAAGTGCAGTAATAGTTCAGTTCACAAACACTGCTGTTCGCAAATGATTGGGCTCTTGAACAAAAGTGTTCACAAGGTTTTGCTTCCATTAGCAGACTGCACATGTGGGGATGAACATGGCAGCTGCCATTTTCCCCGCATGACCAGGAACACGAGCATCTTCCCCAAATTGTGGAACTAATCAAGTTCATGAACCTAGGTACCACTCTTCTTACCTTACACACACTCATTTAGATATTGGAAACAGGGAGGGTGGTTATCCAATCCAACTTTTATCTCCAAATCCATATTTTTAAAAAAATTTTAATTATTACTAACACCTGCTTGCAGTATGTAATGATTACATTTATTGTGGGAGTTGGTACATGTATGTAACTCATCTTCTCTTTCCGTCCCCTTATCCTCCCTCCCTGTTCCCTGCCTGCTCCTTCCATCTTTCTTTCTTTTTTTTTTTTTTGAGACAGCTTTGTAGTTCAGGCTGGCCCTGAGCTCACTATGTAGCCCAGGCAAGCCTCCAACTCAGCAATCCTCCTGCCTCTGCCTCCTGAGTGCTGGGATTACAGGCGTGAGCCACCACACCTGGTACTGTGGTATGTGGTTACTGGGGATCAAACCAGGGACCTTGTACTTGCTAGGCAGGTGCTGGAACCACTGAGCTAAATCTCTGCCCCCCCTTCCATCTCTTGATCTCCTTCCCATTTGTAAAATCTTCATTTCTATATTTTATTCCATTCTTTTCTGTATTGTTTTTCAGTTTCTTTCTCAATGAATTTATTATTAGTGTACAAGAAAGCTACTGATTTTTATATTTCAATGTATCTATTGCTATATTGTTGAATTTTGCTATTAATTCTAGAAGCCTTTTGTGGAATTTTTGGGTCTTCTGTGTAGAGGATCATGTCGTCAGCAGATAATGATAATTTGACTTCTTCCTTTCCTATACATATCTGTGTTTTTGTCCCCAAGTCTTGCCTGATTGCTCTGGATGATGTTCTGAGGACTGTATTAAGGAGGAGTGGTGATAATGGACATCTTTGTCTTGTTCCTGATTTTAGAAGGGAAGCTTTCAATTCTTCTGCATTTAATATGATGTTGGCAATGTTTGTCATAAATGGCTTTTGTTAGATTGAGATAAAGTCTTTATTCCTGTTTTCTTCAAGATTTTATCACAAATAGATGTTTTGTCAAAGGCTTTCTCTGCATCTATTGAGATAAGCATGTGACTTTTGTCTTTGCTTATGTTTACGTAGTGTATTCACATCTACTGATCTGTGTATGTTGAACTATCCTTGCATATCTGGGGTAAAGCTTATTTGATTGTGACATATGATATTTTTAATAATTTCTTGCATTGTTTTCTAGTATCTTGTTGAGGATTTTTACATCAATGTTTATTAAAGGGATTGGTTTGTAGTTTTCTCTTTTTGCTTGCATCCTTATCTGGCTTTAGAGTCAGGGTAATGTTAAGTTTCAGGAATGACTTAGACATAGTTTTTCCTTTTCAATTCATTAAAGAGTTTGAGAACTACTGGTGTTAGCTTTTTCCCTAGAGTTCTTATGGGATTCAGTAGTGTGTCTATCAGGACCTAGAGCTTTTTAGTTGGTAGATTTTTTAAAAATTATCTCTTTAATTTCATTGTCTGTTACTGGATTAGTCAAGGTTTTAAAATCTTCAATTCTGGTGATTCATACATATCTAGAAATCTTTCTATTTCCTCTTGGGTCTCCAGTTTATTTATAAACAGTTTTGTGAAGTAGTTCCTAATAATCTTTAGGATTTGGTAGTGTCTGTGTGATTTTACTTTTTCCTTTCTAATTCCATTGATCTGCATCTTTTCTTTTTTTGGTAAAATTGGCGAAGGATTTATGCATTTTGTTTACACTTTCAAAGATTCAGTTATCTGATTATTGAGTCTTTGTTTTCATTCATTTGTTTGTTTATTTTAGTCTTCATTTCACTGGTTTCTACACTTACCTTTTTATCTTCCTTCCTTGTGCTAGTTTTGGACTCAGATTGTTGTTGTGTTATTGGGTTACTTACTTGGGTCTGCTCTGTTTTTGTAATAAGAACATTCACAGCTGTAAACTTTCCTCTTAGGACTGTTTTCATTGCATTCCTTAAGTTCTAGTAAGTTTTATTAGCATTATTATTTAATTCTAGGAACTGTCTTTCTTCTTCCTTGATTCTTCTGTGACCTAGAGCCTATGATTTAATTTCCGTTTGTGTATTTTTTGTGATATATTTTACAATTAAATTCTAGTTGCCTGGCCCTATGATCTTATAATACACATGGTGCAATTTTTTTCTTTTCTTTTTTTCTTTCTTTCTTTCTTTCTTTCTTTCTTTCTTTCTTTCTTTCTTTCTTTCTCTTTCTCTCTCTCTTTCTTTCTTTCTTTTTCTTTTATTTTTGCACTTAATCATGTTTCATTGGATGTATGTGATCTATTTCAGAGAAAGTTCAATGTGCTACTAAAAAGAATGTGTCTTCAGTTATTGAGCAGTACACAGTAGGTATCTATTAAGTCCCCTTGTTTGAAGATTTAGTCCAACACTGATGTTTCTTTGTTGCTTTCTTGTCTAGAGGATCCATTTGTGATAGTGTGATATTGATGTCCACCACCATAATTGTAATGATGTTATCTGGGTATTCTTATGTCTAGTAGTGCTTGTTTTTATTGTCAGGTGTGCCATTGTTTTGGCACATAAATGTTTATAACTGTTACTTCTGTTAAACTTTGTCCTTAACTAATACATAGTGATCTTTGCCTCTTCTCATTAGTTTTGGCTTAAAGTCCACGTTGTTTGAAACTAGGATAGTTACTTCTGCTTGCTTTTTAGATTCGTGTAATGTAAAATATTATTTCCCATCCTTCGATTTTTTTTTTTTTAGTCTATGAATTACTTTTTGAGTTTAATGTGTATCCTGTTTCTAGCAAGCCATTGGATTTTGCTTCTAGATCTTATTTCCTTGTCCATTTTGAAAGAGAATTTGGCAAGATGTATCAGTCTGGATTGGAAATTGTTTTGTTTTAGGGCTTGAAAGACTACACCTGCACTACAAGTTCTCCTGGCCTTTGAAGTTTGTGTTGAAAAGCCTGCTATAATTATAATGGGCTTTCTTTTATAAATGATTTATCACTTTTCTCTAACAACTTTCAAGATTGTGTTCTTGTGTTGGGCCTACGGGATTTTTACTACGATATATCGTGATATGATTCTTTTCTGTTTGTGGCTCTTTAAAGCTCTATATTCTTCACATATCTGTATGTTACATTCTTCCCCCATATTTGGAGTATTTTCTGCTATTACTTCTGTAAACAGGTTTTTTATGTCATTTGTGCTATCTTCTGATTTTCACTAATTCCATTTATTCTTAGATTGGTCTTTGTGTGTTATCTAGCAGCACTTGTATGCATTTTTCATATTCTGTTTTAAAGTATCTCTCAGTATTCAGTCACTGACTTTTGGCTCCCTGACTTCCAGAATCCCTGCCTTCTATTTCTGACCCTCTATTCTTACTTTTGTCTGTTCTGCTGCCCATACTTTCAATAGAACTTTTAATCTCCTGAATTTCTCTTTTCATGTAAGTAATTTTTTATTCTGGGTATTCATATTTAGCATTTCTTTATTAGTTCATGTAGCTTTTTATTTTTGTCTTCTGTAGATTCGTTGATCATTTTGTTTATTAGGGTCATTATCTATTTAGTTAAATCTTTGAATTCACCAAGCATCCTGTTAATCTGCTTTGTTATCTCCTCTGTTATCTTTTTAAATAATTCAGCTGTATGGCTTTTAATTTTCTCCCCCTGAATGCCCTCTTCACTAGTTTTAGGGAAGTTTAGAGTTCAGGGAGGCATTTTATTGCTTTGTCTTCTCATGTTGCTATTTTTTTTTTTCCTGTCTGTTTCCTCTGCTAAGGCTTGCAGATTGATTATAGTTGAAGACTTTGTTTCTGGTATGGAGATCTCTTTAGTTAGTGTCTGCTTTTCAGTGACACACTTTGGACATCATTAACTAAAGGCCTTTGCCTCAGTCCCAAGATCCCCCACCTCTGTTTATTTGGAAAAGGAGGCTGCACTATACTTCAGCTCAGCACCTAGTTGTCCAGAAATTACCCACAGTATTGTTAATGTCATGAAAGCAACCCAGGTATTGGCATACAGAAAAGATTAATTGATAGCAACAATTATGAGCTGCCTGCTATGGTAATATGATCCAACAACAGTAGCATCAAAAACAAACATGATATTGATATACCCTAATACCCAACAATATACCATCCTTAACTGTAGAGAAAAGATCTATGATTATGTACATATATAATAAGACAGATCACATATTGAAGTACAGTAAATACATACTAAATGGAATAACTACCTCCACTAACAATAGAACAGTAACAGCACATAATTAACTATCTATAGATTCATTACGTTTAATGGTTTTATTAGTAAAGATAGAGGATATAGGGAATGGAACCAGGAAAGAGATGAAATTTGAAAAAATTAAGCAATGGAAGATTTTAAAAAATGAATAAAGGATCCTATTAAGTATTAGATAAAAAGTAAAAGCATAGCCAAGAGGAGAGAAAGATAACAGAAAATTGAAGATATAATAATAAAGAATAATTAAATGGGGGAGAAAAAAAAAACAAGAAAAGAGGCCAAAACAAAAAAGAAAGGAAAAAGAAAATAGGATTTAAAAAACCTTGAAACACCAAGCACTACCCAAATAAATAAAAATAATAAAAGAGAAGAAATGGGTTGAAACTTTTTCCTCTTTATTTCCAAATGAGTGGCTCCCTCTACGACCTGCGGTCTTGGAATCCAGGAAGTCATCGTCCTGCCTGCCCCACTTTGTGGTCTGTGCATCTACAAGTCACCCTCATTCTCAGGAAGCCCCTGCACCTGTAAAGCCTGGAGCACGACAGCTTTCCCCGGGGCTGGACTCGGACTGCCCCTCTGTGCCGGATGTGGGCCTCGGTGTCTTCACCGGCCACATCTGAGAGTCACGCCTGCCAGTACGAGTGAGAGGCCCTGTGTCCTCAGGAGCCGGAGCTTGAACTCCTCAGGAGATCCAGTCTGCCCCTCACCCTCTCCGTGCAGTCTCTCCCCAGGCCCTGGGTCAGGGTAACCCCGGAAGTCCTGGAGTAAAGCCGTGGTGCGGTTGCTCCGTAGCCCAGTGCCACACAGCGGACCCCTTCCCAAAACGGCACCCAGTGAAACTGTCTCTGGCAGTGTGGTGACTCTGCGCTGGATTTCTTCGCTACCTTAGCCCTCCATGAGGAGCTCACTTGGGGTAAATCGCCACATATTTTTGTAATTTACAACAGTCGTGACTTTTTGTTGGGGTGAGCACCCATTATTTCCCCTGAAGCTGCCGACCCTTCAAGGATTGCCTCTGCCCTGGCGCACCGGCCTCAACCAGAACCAGTGTGTTGGTGCTCAGCTCTGCGGTCCTGTGCCGAGGAGCAGAACCAAAGTGCAGAGCTGTCAGGAGTCGGCAAGTGACCCAGCCAGGGTGCGGGTGGGCTGCGGCAGCCACGGTGCTCCTGCCGTCGCCTGCCATGGGCCTCATGCCTGATGCATCCCAGCGAGAATCCTGGTTCACAAACAAACTTGTACCTGACACCAAACTCTGATGCTGAATTGTGCCTAAAAAGAATGAGCAATATTACAAAAGAAAAACAACCATCTTTCTTATTTTAAATTAAAGCTTCTACCATCCAAGAATAATTTTAATTTAAAACAATTGAGTCAGGGCCAGGGCTTTAGCTCAGTGGCACCATGTATGCCTCACAAGCACAAGGTCCTGAGTTCAATCCGCGGCACTGAAAAATTAAATAAAATGAAAATAATGGAACAGCCTGGTTTATTGGAACACACCTGTAATCCCGTCACTCTTGGAGGCTGAGGCAGAAATATTGAAAGCTCAAACTTAGCCTAGGCATCTCAGTGACTTAAAGAGACTTTCTCAAAATTAAAAAAATTTAAATGCTCCAGAGATACAGTTAGATGTGAAGGCTCTGAGTTCAGTACCCGGTACTACTCAATCAGTCAGTCAGTCAATATCAAGTGACAGAAACAGTAGAAGAATTCATAGTAACAATTAGCTCTTGGAGGCAATGGACACTTCTTGCCTGCTAAATAATGCACAGTTTCATAAATGCAAAATTCTCTTGCTCTGGGTTATGTGTTTTCACACAGCTAAGTAAATAAGGATTATTAGTAGGCTTAGAGTTGCCTGGGGAATTTTATTTTAACAGGAGGAATTACTGGAAGTAATTAAAGTATGCTCCCACTATTTAGCAGAATAAGAGTTGGTAAGATTAATGTAAAGCTACATGTGTGCAGGTGCATAAATAAGTGCTGCCTAGAAGCTGTATTAGGTAACAAGGAAGCAGCCCAGCAGGCACTGGAGAGCGATGGCCAGGAAATGAAAATGTCATGTGTATTCACGTGGTAGGGGAACCAGGGATCGAACTCGTGACCTTCGGCTTGCAAGGCTGGTGGCGGCGCCTCTGAGCTAAATCCCTGGCCCATCCATTTTACATTGCTGTAAAAATTATCATAGAAAATAAATTCAGTGCCATTTGCTTGCTTTTGCTCCAAGTGTTGCCTTCTTCGGAATTTCACATATTTTTCTCATGGGTAGAAATCATTTTCTTTAGGTAGCTGAAGCCATTCGGGTGGTCTTACTTTCCTGCCTGCGGCTGAGTGCTGATCTCTCTGGGGCTCACGCGACCTTCGTTTGTGCCTTTGTCCTTGCAGAATGGAGGACCTGCGGGGCCTGGTGGAGAGGCTGGAGCGCGCGGTCAGCCGGCTGGAGCAGCTGTCTGCAGAGGCGCCCAGGCCGCCCGGGGGCTGCGGGGAAGTGAACGGTGTGGACCGAGGTAGGACCACCGCTGTTGTCGCCCTGAGTGCGGGGCGCCCTCATGCAGCTCCCGCACCCGTGACCACCTGCTTCGCGCTTCTCTGCTCTTGCATTTATTGGTGCCCACAACATTAACCAGAGGGAGCTGAGTTCTGGAAAAGACAAAAAAGTGGGGGCTTTCTTCTTCTCTTCCCTAGTAAATATGAACATAAGTTATGCACCAATTAAAAAAATTTTTTTTAAAGTTTCATCTCCCACTGATAAAAATCACCAACATCTGCATCCCTTAAGAGCATAATCCAGCTTCCTGGTGAAATTATTCTTTCGTTTTAGTGTTTATACTGCCTTTCCAACACTCAGAGGCTAAATGTATTATCTACGTAATTATCAAAAAAGAGAAACAAATGCTCTCAACTAGAATGTGAATTGGAAGGAATTATCATTGGGTAGATTCGGAACAACCTATAATGTTTAGGCTTTGAAGGAAGAAGCCCCATCAGATGCAAAGCCAGACTGACAGGTGCCACAGGGCCACCACACTGTCTTACTTTTGCCCACTCCTGGCCAGATACACCCTTGGCACTGCAGCCTGACTACTAACCTTAGATTTTTTTTTTTAATTGGTAGTTTCAAAATAAAGAGTACTGGGCCAGAGATTTAGCTCAGTGGTTCCAGCTCCTGCCTCACAAGCGCAAGGTCCTGAATTTGATCCCCAGTAACCACATACAGTGCTGGGTGTGGAGACTCATGCCCACCAGCAATCAATACCACATACCACAGTGCGGGGCGTCATGGCTCACGCCTGTAATCCCAGCACTCGGGAGGCAGAGGCAGGAAGATTGCTGACTTCGAGGCTTGCCTGGGCTACATAGTGAACTCAGGGCCAGCCTGAATTACAAAACGAGACCCTGTCTAAATAAATAAATAAATAAAGAGTACTTTCTTTATCAGGGTACCTTTTATGGCCTACTCTCCAAGATATCTACAGTAACTTTTCCGGTTCCTTCTTCTTGCCTCAGGTTACACTTTAACAAGTACAAATACAGAACAGCAGTCACATTGGAATTTCAGATAAAAAACAATTAGGAGTTTGGGATTTGGGGTTTTTCTGTTTCCAAATACTGCATGGTACACATATACTAAAAATTAATTTGTTGCTTATCTGAAGTTCAGATTCAACTGGGTGACCTATATTTAATATGGTGATTCTATTTTTATGCCACATTGGTCTCCACTTTATCTAACCTGTTTTGAATCCTGCTGAGTTTCTTGAGTCGGAGGGCTAAGAAAGTCTCGGGGTAAAGGAAACTTTAAAACTGTTTTACCAAGGGAAGACTTTACGCTGGTACCTGCCAGCCGCATTTGGACCCAAACCTTAAACCTCATGCCGGGGGACAGAAATGACAAATGTGTTGGCTGTGTCTTTTCTCCCTGGACAGAATGAAAATTAAGATGCTTTGAATGAATTGAGAAGCAGTGTCCTGAAAGGAACGTGGCCAGGCTCCTGTAACTTCTTTTTCACAGTCCCTGAGACCCATCTATAATTTCATTTTAAGCCTCTTTTCACTAACTGTACAGCTGGTATATGAGACTTGTAAACCTCATTTGTAAGAAAATATTTTTATGTTCTTCTGTTCTGTTGGTCCGTTGGTGTCAAGTGATTACAGACATTTCTGAAAGATTACTGACCAAAAATGTAAAACCTTTCAATACACAAAATAATCAAAATCCAGCTGCCAAGAGAATTATATCATATTGTGGAGTAAATAAAAATTCATGAATATAAATTTTAACCTCAACTATCCAGATGACTAATAGATTGAACTTTTATTTTCTTTATTAAAATGAAACTTTTTCTACAAAAATTAGTAGGCATTGGGAATAAATTGGGAAATATCTAAATAATTTGATATTCAAACAAATATTTTCTAATATAGCAAATCATTTCAAAGCAATTATTAAAGAAGAGGTCTAAAACAACCAGCTGGCAATTTCTTATCCTACTTATTGTTTTAAATTGATTTTGTTGGTACATTTTATATATATACATCATGATCATTCTCAACACTGAGAATTTGTACCAGTATATGACACAGTTTAATTCTTATTTTTTCTCATTCCCGTGCCCGCTCTGCAATCCTCCTACCTCTTAAATACATAAGCTTTGCTTCCTTTTTTTAACCATCAAATTTTTTCTTTTCCTTCTCTACTGCCCCATCCTCTTTTTCCCTTTGAATATTTTCTATTTCACAATATCTATCATACATTTTAGAACTCATTTATATCTTCATGTTATCCTACTTTAAATGAAATAGAGTAATTAATAAGTACAATCATTTGTTAGATATCTGAAAGATGTCTGTACTTAAAACATTTTACTAATTCTAAACAACATTTTTCCATGTCTTCTTAATTAGTAAACTTTGGTGCATTTCTAAATTCCATTTTTGATAAATTCTTAAGAATAACCTTTCACCTTAAATATAAACATCATCACTGCTATGATATATAACTGAAGTTAATTTCTCTCACTTAAAAAAGAAAAGCTTTAGAAGGAACATAGTCCATTAAAATACATAGTGTAGTAGATCAAAGGAATACCATGTCACGATGTCCATGTTATAATGTGGGGGACCGCCCCCAACAGTCAGGTGAGTTCAGCCCAAAAGTTGAAGAAACAATTCTTCTTTTTCTGCCAAGTGTCAAGCACTGTGTTAGGAGACCTCAGAGGAACTGTACACAGCCCTAATCTCCCAAAATCTTTGGCTTAGAAGCATTACTATGTAGAGCCACAGATGCTTTCATTAAGAGGTACAGAAAGGATGCCGGCTGGCTAGGGAAAGGACAGATCATGTCTTAAAGGCTGCCCAGAGAAGGTGAGCGGAGAGCAGGGCTGAAAAGCAACCAGGAAATACTCTCTTGCCGTTGTACCTTCTGCTATGTAGAGGCCTGTGCCACATTTCTAAAACTTTCACCTACTTTCAGTAGTCAACAGAAACCTCTCCGGGCTCTCCCATAGCAACAAGTAGGTTTGTTTGTCCGTTTCCATAAGGGTCCATAAGGAATCTCTGGGCTGGTGCCCTGTTGCAGAACTTGGTACACACTGTGTTTAAAAGTTAGGATAGCGGCTTCAGGTGTGTGCTTGGAAGTTTGCTGGTAGAAGTAGAGAGCTGTGAATAATTTTCTGTCGCCTTTTGGGCCTGTGGAAATGGGCAACTGGGAAAAAGAGAAAAGGAAGGAAGCTGTATCCTGTGGTTTTGTGAACCTGAATGGTTATACAGTAAAAGGAAGGGCATGCCGGGTTTTGGATTAGATTTCAACAGCGTGTAGTGCTGAGGTTCCGAACCAGGGACGTGAAGTCAGGCTTTTGCGATCAGTAGAAATGCAGGGAAAGAAGCGCCACACACTGGCTGGCCCGTTGTCGCTTAGCGTTGCCGGTGAGTCCGCCAATCTGAACTGAGGTTGGAGGAGCTCAGCGGCGATTCTCTTCCCTCCGCGGTTGTCTCTCCTCCCATGGGAAGTGAAGAAGGAACAAAATAAGGGAAATCTGTGGTTTTTTCCCCAGAGCTCATTCTACTTTTTTGTTGCCCCTGGGCCCTGGGTCCTGTTGGTGAGGGTGATTCTGCAGTGGCTTTGGATGAACCCGGCTCGGTTCGGGTTTTGCCTCTGCCTTGTCTGCATGGTCACTTTGGCCCATCCCCTAGCCGTTTGGACCTGCAGGCCTTCACCTGCCTCACTGTGACGGGCTTGGGAAGGAGGGCAGGAAACGACACAGGAGAGCGAGGTCACGCTCAGTACCGACTGCGTGGAGGACCAGCTTCGTGTTAGAATTAGCAATAATGACACGGAGGGTAGTGCACATCCATGTTACCCACGCAAGCCGGTCCCAGCCCTTCAGTACACTTCCAGGGAATAACGAAGGGTCCCTCTCCCCAAGGTGTGGCGCCCTCCGTGGAAGCCTTCGATAAGCTGATGAACAGCATGGTGGCAGAGTTCTTACGGAACAGCAGGACCCTGGCTGGCGACGTGGAGACTCACGTGAGTACTTTCCTTCCTGCCCTGCTCTCTGTGGGGAGCTCCCGGCGGCCAGCCCAGCTTGTGGCACTCAAGTGATACATTTTTCCTCTGGTTAGGCGGTCAGTAGCTAAAACTTGTGTGTGGACACAGATCCTTTCATCCAGCCCCCGGTGCCCACTGATGGCATATTGCTGGTGCTGTTCTCGAAGCTGGGGCTCAGGGATGAAAGGGACACGTCACGGAACTTTCGCTTTACACTGGGGCACAGACAGCACAGGTACTATATCCACCAATTCTGGGAGTGTAGATAAGACAAGAAAGGAAAACAGGGCAGTGAGATCAAAAGGCCCACAGCAGGGACACTGTTACAGGAAGGTGCTTCTGAGGAGGTCACATTTGTGCAGAGATCTGAGTGGACAGAGAGGGTGAGTGTGGCCTGAGTGAGGAAAGAGGTCTGGGCAGGAGAGACGGCCCAGGCTGAACTACAGCGGAAACAGAGTGGCGTTGTCTCAGTCATGACCAGGGATGTGGCTCTTGCTCCAGGGTGATGGGAAGCCACGGAGGGCCTGAACAGGGCCCAGAGGGTCATGTAGCTTGTACTTAGAAAAGATCCTCCGGCTGAGCTGGCTCAGTCAGCAGCCACCTGTCCCTCCTCCTTGAAGTGTACACAGAGCCTGCCTTAGGATGGCTACTCTCAGACTCAGAGAGTACCAGAACCATTGCGCACTGTTGGTGCGAATACACACTAGTACGGCTGTTGTGGAAAGAAGTACAGAAGTTCCTCATAACCTGACTGCAGAACTATAGCATGCTTTAGCAACCCCACTTCTGGGTCTGAATCCAAAAGCACTGAAATCAGGTTTTGAAGAGGCATTTGTAAACCCATGTTCACGCTAGTATTATTCATAAGAGCCAAGAAGTGACAGTAACCCGGTGTCCCCTCACTGATAAGGGATATATACACAACAGATTATTATTAAGGTTAAAAATGAAACTAATCCTGTCACATGCCCTAAAATGGGTGACTCTGAGGACATTACGTTAAGGCAACTAAGACAGATGCAAAAGATGAAGGTTGTGTGATTCCACTCATAATAAGTACTTGAGTAGTCAAATTCCTAGAGACAGAAAGTAGAATTACCAGAGGCTGATGGAGGAGAGAAATGGGCAGTTCTTTAATCAGTTCAATGTCATTCTTCCAAGAGGAAAAGAAATTCCTGAGATGGTGCAACAATGGGAAAATGTTTAACATTGTGAATCGCAGATTTTAAAATGATTAAAACTTGGATGTGGTGATGCGTGCTACTCTCAGCTGTTTGGGAGCTGAGGCAAGACGGTCACAAGTTCAAGGTCAGGTTGGGCAACTTAATGATTTATGTGTCCCTCTCTCAAACTTTTTTTAAAAAAGGGCTGGGGGAGCCGGAGGGTTAGC
>PVIC010005209.1:36766-59021 GCA_004025085.1 Thryonomys swinderianus
TAAGGACCTGAGTTCGATCCCCGGTTACCACATATAATGCTGGGCGTGGTGGCTCACGCCTGTAATCCCAGCACTCGGGAGGCAGAGACGGGAGGATTGCTGAGTTCGCGGCGGCTTGCCTGGGCACCATAGTGAGCTCAGGGCCAGCCTGAACTACAAAGCAAGACCCTGTCTCCAAAAAGCAAAAAAAAAAAAAAGGGCTGGGGATAGCCCTCAGTGTGAAGGCTCCTGAGTTCAGTCTCTAGTGGGGGAACAATGTTAACATGATTTTTGTTATGTGTATCTCACCCCAATTACAAAAACAATACAACCTGAGGAAAACAAAATTGTAAAAAAAAATTGGGAATTCTTGTATCAGAAAAGACATTTAAAAATATTTAGGGTAGTTTTCCACTTGTAGGCACTTTTTGTACTGCAAAAACTGTTGCCATCATGCCTAGGGTTAGATATAGATTACATGCATTTAATAGAAATCTAATAAACCAAAACAATTAAAATTTAAAAATAAATTTATCATCAAGTTCTTTTTTTTCACCAGCCTTTGTTGTCCCACAGGACTGAATTCTGAATCCATGTGCCTGTAGATTTCACACCAATGGCAAAATGCTGACAAAACTGTTTTCAGTATAGAGTCGCAGAAAATCTGATTCTTAAATAAAGTTGTGGTTTGAGGTTAAGAAAAAAACATCAAAGGAATTCTTTCTTGCTCCCTTCCTTGTTAGACATTAGATGCAACACCCATGCCAGCTCTCTGTGCATCCGGGACCCTGCACAGAGCTGAGTCCAAGGTTATAACTGAATATTCTCATGGTCCTGTCAGTCAGATCATAGAGTATTAATTTGTCATATCTCAGAAAAGAAAAAAAAAGTCCTTTTTATGACTTTTTTTTTTAAATGAGATGTGTAATCACAGAGGATACACGGCCATTTCTGGCAGTTTCTGTTACGTAGAAACATGAAGGTGCACCTCACCCCTTACTAGATCTGGCTCTGCATGACTCCTGCCTCTTCATCCAAGTCAGTAGGACTACAAGCAGTAAATGTTTGCAGTCAGTTTGGGACATCTAGATAGCAGCAGCAGCAGCAGCATGTAAAAGGACTCTCATTGTCAAGCATGAAGAGCTAAGTGTATTTGGAGCAAGGAAGAGGATTTTGCAGGGAATTAATGTGTCTTTTACTGTGATACCTCCTTTAAAAAATATAAAATGTTCACCATATTTTTTTATTTTTATTTCCTGTTTAATCCCACTTTTGTATTTGTATTAAAATACCCAGTGGTGAAAGAGAAGATATTTTATTGTATCAGAGTTCCAGAAACGTCTATGGACCAAAATTCTGCTTTCCACATCTTAGGCAGACACCTCTCTGACCAGCCGGTGTGCTACTTCCCTTAATTCTGAGGGCTGAGCACACCTGAAAGGGAGCACACAAAGGGACATTTTCCTGCACGCAGAGATGCTGAGGTGACAGCTGAGCGTGTGCCCTCTTAAACACCGTCACGATAATTACTGTATCATTATTGTTACCATTAATTAACACTGATAATATGCTTCTGGGGTACACAGTACATTGTGACTTAGTAGTTTCTTACAAAATTTAGATAAAAGCTTTTAACTAGAGAATAATGAGGCCCATAAATAAGCACTTAAGTTTGCATTAAAGAAAGGTAGAATTTGCATACTGAGTCTTTAAATTGCACAGTAAACAGCCCCTTTGGATTCTTTTGAGGACAAAGCAAGTTGTAAAGTGTAACTTAATTTACATCACTTTTATTTATTTCCCCTCATTCATCACCCTACCAGCAGTATGACTGCAATGAAAGAATATTCTCAATAACGAATATGTAATTCTTAAAGAAACTTATGTTTTCCATTAGATTTTATTAAAACAGAAGAAAGAAAAGAGAAGAAAGAAAAGGGGAAAGGAAGGAGGAAAGAAAGAAGGGAAAGAGGAAGGAATGGAGGGAGGAAGGGAGGAAAGGAAGAAGAAAGGACAGAGAAAGAAAGAAAAGAGAGAAACATTTGTCCTCTGAAAATTTAGACCCTGGCTCCACCACACAAAGAAAAGCACAGGCAGCCATAGTCCATCTGCCTGTTGCTTTAATACTCTGAACAGTTGTTTATTTTTTGTCTCTTTCAAAACCATGTGTCATTCCCATTAAGCTTGCAGCTGCCGCCTCGCATAAGCCAGAAGTGGGGTTGGAACTTTGTCCCAGGAACACACCTGTTGCCTAGAAAAAAAACCCTCACATACCTGATTGATTGTACAGTACGGAAATCTGAGAATGACACAAATGTGCATCATGTTAAATCCTGTCCCTGTGTGTAAAAGCCATTTCACAGATACTAATAATGAATAAAGGCCGCCGGGCTATGATTTAACGTCTGTCTCGATGTGTTGGCTGCTGGCGAGGCCTAATTTACTGAACGCTCAATAGTCTATTGACGGAACAGACCACAAGACGGGGGAACTAATAGCTACAATTAGGAAGCTCTGCTGAACCGAGGAGCAAACGGGTTTAGAAAAGATTAGATCTTGTAAAGCCTTCTTGTGTGCAACATAAACCGAGGGGTTTATTTAAATTACTCCTCAGCCCAACAACGCCGGCACAGCTTGCACCTCTTTTTAAAAAGAATAAACAATGCCTGATGTTGTAATAGATGTTTAGAGTAAATCCAGTCCTTGGTATTAAAGGGAGGGGCCCCAAGAAGTGGGACCTGCACGCCACCATTGTTTATTCATAAATGAAGTAATGCAATTTTTAAAATTTTTTTCTTTTTTAAACAAAGCTCTTCGTTTGTTATTCGTGGTATCTGGAACCAATCACAGGTCCATTTCCAAGTGATTTGACAATTATGAAGTAACTTCAAGTCGTAGCTCTTTCTAACCTGAAATCTTTTACACATTTTGCATTTGAATTGTTTCTAGGAGCCTGAAATGTTTATTTCCTATTCTGGATTAAAAAGGGTTTTTAAAAAAATGTATTGTTTAATAAAAATGAGAGAACCACAGTTTGAACAGAAAACAATAAAATTTGCATAATCTTAGTGCAATTAGCATAGGATTAAATCACACACTATACAATATTATGTCTTGTGATCCTTGACTTTTAAAGGATGAAAATTTTTAGACAGTTATGCTAATGCTCCCAGCCTTTATTATCTACTTAAATCATCTACAAAGTATTTTTTTCGTTTTCCGCCAGGCTATTTAGGTGATAAAGTCAGAGAATGGCAGTGAGCTCTCCCTGTGAGCCCCACTGACCTCGACCTAGGCTTTCCCTTGCTCCTCCCAACAGTCTCCGCTCTCACAGCTTGAGCAGACTCCTCAGCTAGCTACGTCTCGTCTCGAAGCAGAAGGAGTTGCGGGGTTTCCCAAGGAAGACCCTGCCAGGATGCATCTGTCACCATTATAAAATGCATCCTGAGCCATTCCAGGATCGACAGAAGATCACTCTCGTGAGCATTATCATGACAGTTATCCTGTCATCACTGGTACGCTGATTAACGTTGACATTGTGCACTGTGACAGGGAGCAGGACTCCTGTCAGAAAAGGATGCACAGAAGTAAAATACTGTGGTACAGAAAAAGTCTGATCCCTTCGTTCCGGAAGACCCGTCATCTTCCACCTGCTGCTTTTGGTCTTACAAAGGTGTTCATTTAGTGCATTGTATTCATTCTGTCCAAATTCTCCCAATTCTTTTTATCTTAGAAAATATTTATGCTAACTAGTACTCTTTACAAAAGTAAACATTTTCCTTTTTAAAGGCCTGTCATCTGGAGCGGTACAGAAATGCCCCCCAAAACGTTAGCACGTGAATCACCTGGGCTGGCTCGACAAACCAGCCACTGACCCCCAGGTCCCCTCTCCCCCCCCAAGCCTGCCTTCAGCCAGGCTCCTCCTCCAGGGCTGCCCGACTCCCCGCTCCTGTGCGCATCTCAACGCCTCCTCTCGCTGTAACTAAAGGGGGGTATCTGGGCCATCGCAAGGCCGCAGGGCCGGTATGTCTTTCGCTATCTCCAAATGGCAGAGATACAGTGAGAGACTTGTGTGAAGGTTTCTGCCCCTGGGTTCATACAGGCTTTAGATCAGGCATCGCCTTCTTTTTGTTTTAACCATTAATGGTAGTTTTAATTTTAGAAAAGGAAACACTTAGGCATCATCCATTCCATTCCACTTTCTCTCTCTCCTTCCCTCTCTCCCTTCTTCTCCCCCTCCTCCCCTCCCTTTCCTTCCTTCCTTTCTTGTTTTCTCTGTCTTTAAAGAAAGCCCTTTTTCCTTCGTCCTCCTCTCTTCCTTCTCCTCCCTCCTTCTTTCCTTCCATCTGTCATCTGCCAAGAAAGAAACTGCGAGCTGGAGAGGCCGGTGACCCAGTAACGGGTTAAAGGACTGTGCAGGCTCGGGAGCCCCCAGGGACCTGGTCTCCGGCGTCTCGGCCCATCACATCGGCAGGTGCCTCCTGTGTCCTCATGTGGACACCGCTCTGCACATTCTTTTATTCACTTAACAGTCTAGAGATCTCTTCTAGCAGGAGAGAGTGCGCCTTCTCGGTTCCTCCAGCTTCATCATGTGCCTCTGTGTGATCTCATGGTTCGTGTCACCAAACCCCTATTGCTGGACACTGGGTTGTTTCTGATCTTTTGCTCATGAATGAACCTGTACACATAATTTCCTATTTGTACAAGTGTGTCCAAGGATAAGTTCCCTAAGATAGGATTGCCAGGAGTATCCATCAGCTCCTGGGAGGATACAGGTGGCCTGGTCCAGCTAGGGACCTTGAGGAGCGTTTAATAAAGGAGTATTAAAAAGCCTCGGGCAGAGTAAGAACACAGCTCCCCCTAGACTCAGAGAATCAAGGGATGATGGCAGATCAGAGCCTTCAAGAGAGACACAGGCACGCACGCCAGGGAGACCAGCAGAGCAGCAGAGGGACTGAAGACGCTCTCCGTACCCACTTTGCACGCCCCAGTCTCCTGCCACTTCATCCACCATCCAAGCCCAGCGGGAGCCCAGAAGGGGGGGACCGTCTGATGCTGGGTAATCAGGGTGCTGTCCTCGTGACAGTAAGGGACAGTGGCGTAGAACAGCAGGAGAGACAGGCAGCGTGCTGGACGAAGGGGAGGCCTGCAGTCAGCTGCCTTCCACAGCTTCCAGGCCACCAGCGTCGTAGGCTGCCTCTGTTTCCCCATACTCACTCACCTGTAAGGGTTGATGCCCGTATTTCTGCCAAGCTAATAGATGAGAAATGGTATTTTTGTGTAATTCTAATTGCTATTTCTCTTAGGATGAGAAGTGGGAGTAGCTTTTCACACATTTAAGTGAGGTTGGGCATCTTTTCATCTTTCAGATATGGCTTTTGTTATAAACTACTTCCGCCCATGGCCATGGGCAGGGGCTGGGATCCTGTTGGATTGTCTTTTACTGATTTCTAGATCTTTACATAATGATAAGATCAGGCTCTGGGCTGTCTAAGAAGTTCGTGTATTTTTCCTACTTTGCCATTGCCTTTTGACTTTGCATACGGATTTGTTAATCATGTGGAAGTTTTTATGTAGCAGAATTTGTAAGAAATGTGTTGTTTTTCTTTTATGGCTTCTAGATTTGACTTATTTAAAGGTCTTCATTCTAAAGTTCATGTGGCTTCAGCTTCTCTCCTCTGTCTCTGTCTCTGTCTCTCCCTTCTTCCCTCCCACCCTCCCTCTGTCTCTTATAGTGCCTGGATGGGCTCATGCATGCTAGGTAAGCACTTCATCACTGAGCCACGAACCCAGCTTGGCTCTATTCTTTGCTTGTAAATTTAATCTACATTTAACTTAAGAATGTGATCCAACTGTTGTGTTGGGTTTTTTTTTATATGCTCCCACATTCCCATTATCATTTATTAATCAGTTAATTTTTCTTGTTCATTGAATTGCTGCTTTGGATCTGGTTTTGGACTTTTCTATTCATTTCCTTGTGCTTTCTATTTGTGTCTCAGTTAAATGAGCAACACTCAGTTAAATGAGCAACTCAGTTAATCAGCAACACTGATTTAACCACTGAAGATGTAGAGTGTATTTAGTGTGTAGTGATGCTGTTATAGCTAATGTAATGTTACAGTTTAAATCTAGAATCCCGCCCTCGTGCATTCAGAGGTGGGGCTTTTGAAAGGTGATTGGGAAATGGACACATTATTGCTGACCTGGCCGGAAGAGGCAGGTCACTGGGACTTATCTTCCTCCCTGACTTCTCCCTTCTCTCTCTGCTTCCTGGCTGCCACACTGTGAGCTGCTTTCCTCCACCAGGCCCTCCTACAATACCTCCCACTAAGCAAGGACTACAACTTCTAAAATGTGAGCCAAAATAAACCTCTTCTCTTAAATTATGGGTGTTGGGTATTTTGTCCCAGTGATGAGGAAAATGATAAAGAAGATGTGGGCTAATTATTCCTCACAGCTCTTCTTATTCTGTTTTCCTGGATGTTCCTGCTCATTTTCCTCTATAATCAGCTTGTCTACTAACAGGATAAAAATGCTAGTGTTTTTATTGAAATAGAATTAAGCTTTTAAGTTAGTATTCCAAGGCTTGCATCTATGTGATATTGAATTATCCAAGATCAAGACCTGTCTTTCCACTTGGTCAAGTCCACTTTTGTAACCTTCAGGAGTATGTACACTAAATCATTTCTTACGGAGTTTTGGAGGATTCTTGAGTTTATTGTGAGTGCAATGGGTGTTACTGATAGTAAATAGACTAATAGATTAATCTCATTTAAATATTTTCTAACTGGTTGTTCATGTATGTAAAAGCTACTTGTTTTTCTCTGTTAACTTTGTATCTTAGTTCTTTCTTTTTTGTTCATCGTAGCTTTTCTGTTAATGATCCAGGGTTTTCCAAGTATATAATTATTTGTAAATAGTAACTAATTCGCCTCCTTTTTTCTAGTTTTTATACTTTTAATGTTTTTCTTTTTTAATGCCTTTAAGAGAGTGTTAGTAAAATATTGATAAGAGGATTTAACAGGAATACTAACCCACTTAGTGTGATGCCTGGTGGAGCTAGTAAAAGATTATATGGACAGGGGTTGTAACTCATGGCACCGCACCTACCTTGCAAGTGCAAGGTCTTAAGTTTGACCCGTGGTACCACAGGAAAAAAAAAAGATTTTGTGTGTGTGTGTGTGTGTGTGTGTGTGTGTGTAAATATTCACTTTCATTGTTCAGTTCTGCATGTAATTTCTAAGCAGGAAAATTATTAAATTGTGTCTAAGAGGTGCTTAACATTTATGGAAGTTAGCATATCACTTTTTCCTTTAACCTTTAATATGATTAGTTATATTAATATATCACCTGATATTGAGCAATTATTGTATTTTAGAAGACTAATTATACTGAAATGACCACTGTAAGCTTTCTTTTATATTTCTTCCTAATGTCTTAAAGTTTTCACATATAACAGAAATACAAGGTTTTCTGAGCCATGTGAGAGCGTATATGTTCAAGAAAAATATGGGATCTTTGAGGAATCTTTATATATCTCTGCCTTTATTATTATCATATTATTAAACATCAAAGCCCGCCTATTTATACAGTGCATCTATATGCAGATCTTCTGTCCTAATAAGAATAAAACTTTCCATCACAGATTTATAGTTAAACCATAGCCAAAAGAAGTGAAGACTGTACCTGTTGAGAAAAAGGTCCATTCACTTTAAAATATCGATTACATTTTTGTCTCTTAGGCCCATGATATAAATTTTTCAGATTTGAAAAGTAGGTGAAAAACCAGCAACAAAAACACACAGGAACTGAAATGACCCCCGTCTCTTTCACTTCTTTGCAGAAGTCTTTATTGCCTGTATTACCCAATTAAGCAGGAAGAGGAAGAGCCTCCACAATGAAATTAGCCTTCACTGGCCTGTTCGCAGTGACACATTCTTTAGGGGCAATTGAATTCTTTGCTTGAGTAAGTCAGACAAAGCTGACTCCTCACCAGAACCACTGAATCTGAAAGAGATTCCTGTCCTACAGCTCATGCGAGGGATGAACAGTGCACCGGGTGAAGGGAGCCTGGCCTTGACTGCTGGGTTGGCCAGCAGCTCGGTGTGCAGCTGTGGATGAGTTCTGAATTCTTGGCTTCTTTCAATTCTTACAAGATGATGTCCGCCATCGGGAAGTCTGTGAGTGACAGTCCTGGCTCTCCCTTTCTGTTCCGTGCTTCCTAGCAGGAGCAGAATGGAACAGCCAGTGTGTGAATGGACAAATTCCAAGTGTGCCCAGGTGACGAGGCGTGAGCCTCCCACCCTGGCACCTCTTCACCTGCCCCTGGGGAGAAATGAGGGTACTGAGGACCTCATAATGACCTTGTTCTATGAAAAGCCCAGCATGTATCCATAGTTCCGTGCATGTCGGAAGTTTCTGCAGCTAATCAGCAAATTTCCTCCTCAAAGATAGCCTTTCAGTGAACTATCTCTCATGTCAGAAGTTAATCATGCTACCTAATACTGAAAATTATGTGTTCTTTCCTTGCCTTTTCTTTCATTTTTGCTTTCCCTTCCTTCCTTCTTTTCTTTCTTTCTAAAACTATGTCAATAATTGGTACATTTCTTCTTGTTTTCTGTCTAGATTGTAGGATACTTTAATCACTTGCCTGGAAGCTACTTTAGCATTAATACTGCCTCCAAAAGTAATGCCATCTTTACATGCTTACTTCATTTAGATTATCTTGTTGTAACTACCCACACATTTATCACCACAAAACATACACACATGCATGCAGAACCATTCACTGAGGGACTCCTCAAAATATTGTATTAAGTGTATATAAAACGGGTGCCAGTCAGATACATGGGTGCTCCAGCCCACAAATCAGTGTGATTCTAGAAAAATGTGTCGTAGATCTGTTACTGCATACAGCAAGAATAAGATGTGCTTTTCAGCATTGATTACATATTTCCATTTCCAACAGTGTTTAGATTGTAGTTTAACACTGTTAATTTTAAAACATGCATAGATATTTACATATACGTATTTATATATACATGACATACATATATATAAGAAAGCAGTATTTGGTGACCTACACTTACCACTCACATGTGTTTGCTATATAAATCCTTTCTCTTTCATAAAACTCTTTCAAAAGGAAGTACTTTAAATAGTAAGGTCCTTGAAATGCTGAAATTTAACTTTCAGTTGCTTTAGTTAAAATACATGACTATACAAGTAAGGAGGTATGATTTATAGCCTCAGGCCCAACTAGTGAGTATTGGGTTTGTGTGGAGATTTCTAAAAAAACCCTAGGATTAGAGGTCCCATTTGACCCCTGCTATTTCTCTGCTGGATACATTCACAAAAGAATTAAGAGCATCATACCTTAGCAACATATGTGCACCCATATTTATAGCAGCATAGTTTGTGGTAGTTAAATTTTGGAAACATCACAAAAGCCCATCAACTGGTGAGTGGAAAATAAGATACGGGGTTTTTATAAAATGGAGCACTATGCAGCCATAAAGATAAACTTGAGACATTTATACCTAAATGGATGCATCTTGAGTCCATACTCATAAGTTAAATAAGTAGGACACACATGTAAATACCATATTGTTTCTCTTGTGTGAGAAACTGAAGGTGTCAATAAGGTCCAAAATGTACGATAAATATTATGAGACAGGAAGAAAATGTTCAAAGAGAAAAGGGGAACTGTCCTGGCAGGGAAAAGTAAAGAAGGGAAAGAAAAAATTTGATGGTAAAAAGGAAAAAATGGAAATAAAGCTTATATATTTGGGAAGTGGAGGGGTTGAAGAGGGAGCAGGACAATGGGAAAAAAATACGAATCAAAGGATATCCTGTACAGGTACAAATTCTCAGTAACAAGTGAGATTATAATATATATGTAAAATGTACCAATAAACTCAATAAAGAAAAAAGATTTATAGAAATAACATTTTCCTCCAGCCAGTATTCCAGAAATACTGTTTTCCTCCAGACTGATCAGTGTGTAGCACTGTGCTCATAATAAAAGTTCATAAATGTTTACTCAATGAGTGAATAAAAGTGAATCAAATTATTAATGTATAATTGAACTACTGGATGGTAAATTTACTATGACAGACAATTTGAATCAAGCCAAATCTAAAAATAAATCACAGCCACATCTGAAGCCATGAATTAGCAAATGGAATATTAAGAAAGATGGACTAATTAGATTGCTCCATCTATAAAGTTTGGTTTATTACACACATGCACACATGCTGTGAAATCACCGAAGCCCTGACAGTTTATCTAGCACCTCAGTCGTCCTTTTCATTTTCATTCCTGTTTTGTAGTGGAGAAAAGTGACTTATTGAAAGACTAGGCCTCTGAGGCACCCTAAGAAATCGAGTTGAGAATTTGCAATAAGAAGCAACACCATCAGTCTATTTCCTTGTAGTTAATGCCAATAGAAATCCCATGAGCTCTGAGACAAGATCTTTTTTTAAAATTTTTTTATTGGTACATTTTATTGGTGCATTATATATACACATCACAACTACACTCCACATTGAGAATTTGTACCAGTGTATGACACAACTTAATTCTCATTTTTCCCCCTCCCCTCCCCACTCTACCTCTTCCCCACCCCTATATACACAAGCATTGTTTCCTTTTTTTAAACATTAATTTTTTCCTTTCCTCATTGTTTACCCCTAAGCCCCATTACCCTTTGAATATTTACTATTTCATAATATCAGCAATGCATTCTAGAACATGTTTATGACTTCATGAGACAAGATCTTTTTGTGAACGCTACTGTAAATACTTTAAATTGAAGGTTAGGATTTTTAAAAACTGGAGCTTTGTTGGGTTTTTCTGTTTGGATTGGGTTTTGGCACATTGCTTTCCCCACAACCATTAACATTCAGAATGAAGGAGATCGGGCAACAAATTACTTTGCAGTCTGAAAGGACAAGTTGGGAAATTAAAATTTTGGCTTGAACCTCCCTGTGTATTTCTAATGATCATAGCTGGTTGGTTTCAAGCATCTTTAGCTCTACTGTAACCTTCTGGATGAAAGTGAAAAGTTTGGTAAACCGTCTCAGTATATTCCAATACAGACAGTCTTAAACTTTTTGGTAAGAGCTGCCCCTTCCCTAAAGTTTCTTTTTTTTTTTTTTGAGACAGGGTCTCGCTTTGTAGTTCAGGCTGGCTCTGAGCTCACTATGGGGTCCAGGCAAGCCTCGAACTCAGCAATCCTCCTGTCTCTGCCTCCCGAGTGTTGGGATTACGGGCGTGAGCCACCACGCCCGGCACTGTGGTATGTGGTATTGATGGCTGGTGGGCGTGAGTCTCCATGCCCAGCATTATGTGTGGTTACCGGGGATCGAACTCAGGACCTTGTGCTTGCGAGGCAGGTGCCAGAACCACTGAGCTAATCCTCCAGCCCCTCCCTAAAGATTCTTTATAAGTTAGGTTTTAGAAACTTAGACGTCATTTTCCCGAGACCTGATGTTAAGTCAGCGAAGGTTCGGTCCCCACTCCAGAATCCAGATGTCCCCCACCCTGTGTAGTGTGCAGTTGGCTGCCATGTAGAAACTGTTTCCTAAGTACAAAAATTGTAAGACTTTGAAAACTTTTAGATCAATGGAGCAGAGTAATTTTAAGTTTTCTAAATCTAACAACTGATAAAACTAGAACATACTTTGTATATCTGGGTTCTGGTGTTGTTTTTGTTGTTGTTGCTTTCCATTTTTCTAGTAATGCATTTGTATTTGTTTTTACAAAAGTATTAGTCTGTGCTAGATGAGACATGGAAAAAAAAGCCTTTCTGATAAGTCTCCAAGCATCTTCTACTATGCTTTTAGTTAAATGAAGCAAGAAAAACAATTTTCATTAAATGAAAGAAATGGTCATTTATTATGAATGCTGGTACATGGGGGAATGTGAGTTTAATTACAAAAAGACAAAGAAATAAATGGGAATATTCTGCCAATTCTGCATGCTTTCATCTGAATTTGAGCCTGACTCCACTACAAAATTGTATTTTGCTTTGTTAAAGTATGAGAGTATAGTTACACTCCTTTTGTGCTTAGCAATCACTGTGGGAATAACCTTGATATTGCCAGTGGGATAAAAAAGACAGGAAAGAAATTTTTCTGAGGCTCATTGAGCAGAAATTGAAAGAAGAGAGAGTAGAGGGGGATTTGTGTATTTAAGCAAGAAGTGCCTTATTAGAAATAAAGTCTAGAAGGATTTTCAATGGACTCCTGGCAGGGCTCATACTTCATTGGTGAGATTACTGAAAGCTCTTACTTCCTGAATGTTCACATCTTTTGAAATTTTTACAACAAGTATGTGTTACTGTTGTCATCAGAAAAGGAAGAAAGGAATACTTGATGCTAGAAGAAAAAAATGTTGGAATTGGGGTATTGCCTGAACGGGAGCTCAGGGAACAACAAAAGACAAAGTACAGAAAAACTGTGAGCAGATTTGTCACCAGCTGTTCACAGCTTGCCTGAAGGACACCCAAATCCCTGGACACCCATGAAAAATAGGTAATCCGGGTTTAACAAGGACCTGGTCAAGTGTTCATAGCAAGATCTCAGGTTAAATAGGTTGACGTTGAGTAGACATAATGGATGAGTGAACACAATCTGATTCTTAAATATTATAGCCATTGGAGCTCAACTTTTTTCCTTCCATTATACCTATTTTCCATAGGGTAAGAGAGGAAATTGTAAAGCAAAGAAAAGAGAACTAGCAAATGTGCTATGTATTAGGCACTGTGCATGGCCAGTGGGACAAATATCACTTCACTTGACCCTTAAGAGAAACAACCCTTTAAAGGGGGCAGCATCCAAGACTAAGAAATGAAACCTCAGGAAGTTTGGGTGATCCCCCATGGCTGTACATCTAGGGAGTGGCAGAGCTGCTTAAGTTCAGTCTCCCCAACCCGAATCTCAGACTCCCGATTGCTCCTCTGCACCACACTGATTTCCAGCAATTTCATTCATTCATTATTAGGCAGTACTTCCTGACCTTCTGTTGCAATAAAGACCCGCCTGTGTAGGTAACTAACTCTGGTCCTTAGGAACCAGTTTCCTCCTTCAGTACACAAGCTGTGTGTACATGCATGGAAAGTTGGGTCAGAAGATGACGTTAAATAACATAAAGTGAAAGGATGCTACTTAGCATCGTAGTGCATGCTAGAATCAAGAGTGCCTCGTGTTCTGACTTTTACCAGTGGTCTGAAGGCAGCCAGGCATCCTTTACCATTATCAACTGACCCAAGAGATCACCAGTCACAAAGATGTGGCTGGGTTCTTACATCAGACCATTTGGGGTACATGTGTTGAGAAATTATTTTAGATTCCTTAAGTGTTAGAAAAACAAGTTAGAGAATTTGGAACACTGCGCGGCGGGCCTGGAGCTGCTGGGTCCGGTCCGCCCGCTGCTCGTTCCCTCAGTCCGCTGGAAACACGGCACGGCGAGCCCGGAGCTGCTGGTTCCAGTCCATCTGCAGCTCGTTCCCCAGTCCGCTGGAAACACGGCACGGCGGGTCCGGAGCTGCTGGTTCCAGTCCGTCCGCCGCTCGTTCCCCAGTCCGCACGGTGGGCCCGGAGCTTCTGGGTCCGGTCCTCCCGCTGCTCGTTCCCTCAGTCCCAAGTTAGAGAATTTGGAAAGGGAACAATCTTCCAAGTATTTTGTAGCTACCCAGTGACTGATTTTGAAAATCAAGTTAGTTTAGGACTGTTTTTGTTCAGAATACAACCTTGTAACAATATTCAGGACTATCAGAAAAGCACATGGATTTAAATACACAATGGTGTTTTCTTTGTTTTCCTATTCCCAGACCCTGAGAAATATTTGCTGTTTTTAACTCCTGCAGTTCTGTAGCCCTTTTAACATAAATTGCAGTAACCAATTATTTAAGAGTTCTGTGTTGGGCTTTTTAAATGACAGTGGTTGGTGTTTTACATTTTACAGACTTTTCTGCACATACTATTTTTCTAACCTGATTTTTAAATTGATTTTAGTGGTACATTTTATAGACCCATCCTAAGTTTTTATAAATATTTCTGCTTTCATCCTATTATCCAACAGGTAAAAGTGCAGTGGACATCTTTGTACAAACATTATTTTGTAATGTAATTATAAGTTATAACTGTGTAATTATTTTCTCAAGGAAAATTCACATCATTGAAAGTACTAGACCTGGGCCGGAGATTGGTTCTAGCGCCTGCCTCACAAGCTCAAGGTCCTGGGTTCGATCCCAGTAACCACATACAATGCTGGGCATGGTGTCTCACGCCCACCAGCGATCAGCACCACACACCACAGTGCCGGGCATGGTGGCTCACGCCTGTAATCCCAGCACTCGGGAGGCAGACAGGAGGATTGCTGAGTTCGAGGCTTGCCTGGGCTAACATAGTGAGCTCAGGGCCAGCCTGAACTACAAAGTGAGACCCTGTCTCAAAAAAAAAAGTACTAGGGCCGGAGGGTTAGCACAGTGGTTCCGGTGCCTGCCTTGCAAGCGCAAGGTCCTGAGTTCGATCCCCGGTAACCACATAGAATGCTGGGCATGGAGACACGCCCACCAACAGTTAACACCGCATACCACAGTGCCGACGTGGTGGCTCACGCCTGTCATCCCAGCACTCGGGAGGCAGGGACAGGAGGATTGCTGAGTTCGCGGCAGCTTGCCTGGGCACCATAGTGAGCTCAGGGCCAGCCTGAACTACAAAAGCGAGACCCTGTCTCAAAAAGCAAAAAAAAAGTACTAGACTGACGGCAAGTGCTTCTCACTGGTTACTGACAAGCTGTCCCCACCCTGTTCACACTTCCTGTCCTACTGATTCCTGCTCCCACAGAGACTAGAGGGGCTTTCTGCTATTTGGTGACAATTCAGCATTCAGAAAAATAAAGGTTTGGGGGAAACAGTGTGTGATTTGAACGCACATTAATATTCATGACACTGAATGTTTAAAAATCCTTTGCCCTCTGCTGGATGAGCAGGACTGTGGAAGCACCTCACATCAAATACCCTTTTTGCGAAAGAAAACCATTTGCCAGTTCTACCCTTGATCTATTCGATGCAGAAAATTTGTTTAAATTGTATCTTTGGGGTTGGATCTGACCTCTTTGGAAGGAGGTTAGTAGGGTGTTCAGGTCACCTTAACTGAGCCCAGTAATGCAGCTGAGAAGTCTGCTGCAAGATTCCAGGCCTGGGTGCAGAAAAGCACTGTTCCTTAGTGTCAGAGCCCTGCACTAGGGCTGCTGTAAATACTTTTGTGAACTGCAAGTTGCCACGGCAACAGTCCTCTTAATGAACAATAAGCCTCATTTATTATCAGCGCCTGAATGATTTTTTTATATAAAATGTACCTAGTACTTAGTCTAACACTGACATTCTCATTCTACCTCCTTGTCTCTTCCCCTCAAAATTGCAAAGCTAGCCCTGCTCCATCTATAATCATGCCTCCTTTCTGTAACGAAGAGAACTGGAGAAAAAAAATCGATAAACTCTGAGGGCAGTAAAAATATTAATGTATAATAATTGCCTAATATAAAATTATTGATAGACATTTGGTTAAGATAGACTCTGAAATTGACTGTGACTTAGTTGGTGTCTGAGCAAGCCAGAGACTTTAAATTAACTTGTCTTTATTATTTAATGGGGTATTGCCACCATATTTTTTAAGTAAGTGGAGTGTGACATTAAGCTTCCTTCTCCTTGTCAGACTGTAAGTTTAGACTCATTTGATTGTGCTCATATCAGATACTTCAAAAAGGCAATTGTAGGCTAAGTCATAGGCATTGGAAATCCCTGTTGTTTCCAAGAGCCAGAGACTGTGGCCCAGAGGCAAAGATCAGAAATGCCTAAGTACCTGAAAAAGTGCTCAACGTCTTTGGCCAGTAGGGAAATACAAATCAAAAGGACACTGAGATTCTATCTCATCGCTGTCAGAATGGCTGTCATCGAGAGTACAAAAAAGAATGAATGTGGGCAAGACACAGAGAAAAGGCAATCCTACCTCACTGCTGCTAGGAATAACTTGTACAGCCACTATGGAAATCAATATGGAAGTTCCTCTAAAAGCTGAAAATAAAGCTACCATTTGATGCAGTGATGTCTCAGTTCACCAACTTACCGTTCCATGATTATGGTCACAAACTGAATTGGGCAAGAATGAATTAAATTTCCCCATAAGGTCAGCATTGAGCCTAACCCTTGAATTTGACTCAGCAGAACTGTGGAAAGAATACCTGAAGCAATTAAAGGCAGAATATTATAGGAAGACCTACACCGTGTTTATTGTAGTACAAATCCTAACAGCCAAGGTATGGAACTGAGCTGTGTACACATCAACAGGTAGACGGATAGGAAAATGTGGCATACATACACAAGGGACTATCCTTAAAGAGCATGATTTTATTTGGAGGAAAGTGGATGGATCGGGAGATAACCACAATGAATGAAATAAGCCAGGCTCTAGAGGACAAATATTGCATGTTCTCCCTACTAGAGAAACTCTAAAAAAGACAACAAGAAAATAAAAGGAGTGTAATTACACAATAGAGGGGAATAAGAAGGAGGGGGAGGGGATATAAAGCCAGGTAACAGATGGATATTATCAAAAGGTATTATATACTTTCAAATATCTTCCTCCAAAAAGGAAACTAATGGACAAGGGGAGTGATGAGATGGACAATGATGACAGTATGCTATGTGTGTATAGAAATCTGCCAAAGTGAAGTCCACTAGTCTGTATTACCAGTTAAATGAAATAACACCCATCACTATGCTTTCTGGGTTCCAGAGAGGAGCAAATCATTTTTCCAAAAAGAATACACTCCCCTTTTCACACTCCTGTTTTTATGGGAATGCTTCTGTGTTTTTTTCAAACGAACCAAATAGATGCACTTTCCTTTTCCATTATGGGTGGGAACAACTCCTTTCTGTGTTGAAATTTCGTCTGCTTTATTCAGTGAACGCTGTCGCTAATGACTCGCAGGCCAGCACTGTTGTCTGTATTTTTGTTTCCCTTGATTTATACCAAGTTAGCACTGAGGTGCACAGTAGATACTCAGAAACCATCTTTTTGTTGTGAAATTAAATAGTAGGGTTCTATTTTACTTATATTTTTCTGATTAAGTAAAATTTCTATGGTGTGGAAAGATTTGACAATCAACATGAAAAAAGGAACAGAAACCACTCATAACCTGACGACCCAGAGGTCAGGGTCATGGGTGTGGTGGCATATTTATTTCATAAGGACCTTTTTTCAGCATCTTAAAGACCCTCCTCTGCATGGTCCTGTTTTCTCCCCCGTGAGGTGCAGCCACACCGTCACCTGTGCTGGCCGTGCGTCTGGGGACAGGTGGGACACGCCAGGTGCGACCGCCTGCAGGCCGTCCGGCTGATGGAGGGAGGGGCGATAGCCGTCCCATCACGGGGCCACTCGGAGTCCACAGAAAGCTTGGCCCTTCTCCTGCGTCACTGTGGCCATTTCAGATGCAAGAGCAACTAGCAGTCAGGCTGATTTCTCAGCTCCTCATTTTAGCCCGCGTTTCTTTTCAAAACAGATTTTGCTCAGAACGCGTGTTAGCTCAAGTATGTGTCCAGGTTTCTTTGTCAGTGGCACCTCTGGCTGGCTTCTTCGTGCTCTTTCCTGTTGGCACAGGGAGGAAAGGGTGGTTTCCCGAACTTGCTATGAAAAAAAAGTAAAAGTCCACGAGAACCAAAGAAGTCGTGGTGAAGAGGCATTCTGTGTGGGTATAGTTTATTTTTGGCTGTGCCACCATAAGTGGGACAGTTGGGGTGTAGCCTCCCCTTGATCTCCATAGGTTCAACCAAGTAAATTTGATAAAAATAATGGTAAGCACAGGAAGTAAAGTCTTATGAGGCAAAGGTTAAAAACATCTTTCAAGATCTTTGATATTTTTAACAATTTAAGTGAAAACAGTGCTCATCGGTCTTTCGGTGACTGCTGACATGGCAGTCCCACCCTTCTTGCCACATTGACTGCACCCGTGTTGTATCCCTAACACCTTCCCGCCACACACACACACACACACACACACACACACACACATTCTGTGACCAAGAGGAGGAAACTGATGCAAAGTTTAAAATGTGGCCTGAAAGTTGAATTAAGTTTTGGGATTTTATTTTTCATTTAAAAAAAAGAAGAGACATGTTCTAACCCTCAGACCTCGTTCCTCAAATTGGAAGGATACAGAGATATTCCACTTTCTCCATCAACTGCTCGTAAGTCCACGCTTGTTGGGTTTAACGTGAAGATTGACAGTTCAGGTCCTGGCTACACCGTCGCCCTGGCCCGGCCATCTTTGTGCAGTTCTTTAGCACCTACCGTCTGCTGGACGATGGCAGGTGGGATGGAGATTTGAGGGGGGAGGAGAGAGGCCTCGAGGTAGACTCTTCGGGGGTTGGCAGAGGGAGCAGACAGAGGCAAACCCACAGGGAGAAGTGCACCTGGCACCTTAGCTTAAGGAACTGTTTCTTGCCTTACTATTATTGACACAAGGCGTGACTGGTATTGGTTGAGATCGGGTATGGGGAGAGGCCCATGGAATCCATTTCTGCTCTTCTTTTTTAAGATGTTTGTATCCCCTGTATGTTGCTTTTGTGGCCACTCACCGTGAAAGTCACTCCCTAGACTTCCCTGTCAAAGCCCTAAACCACAGTGAGCAGAATTCAAAGCGGAAGTAAACAGGCCATCTACCGCAAACAGAGCCCCATGCTAGCCTCAGCAGTAGATATAAAAGAACAGAATGTGAAACTATGAATCTTTAGGGGCTCCCAGTGTCATCAAAAAAGCAGTGAAGACAGTGTCCACACAAAGTTATGCCGCTGTGGTAACTGGTGTGGCATTGAGAGAATAGTAGCTTCCGGTTTGGTTACCTAACATTAATCCTTCATAATCTTCCAACCTTAAGAAATGCACTAGCCTCTCTAGGTCCTGATTTCTTTTTCAGAGAGTGGGGGAGCTATGTAAGGCAAGGTTTATGATGTGATTATTTCTAATCTTGAGGTTCTTTCAGATGCGTCCTTGGGGTCCTTGGCAGGTGACCCAGAGAGAGCAGAGCAGTCAGGGCATGATGCAAAAGACGAGCGTGTGACTGTCAAGGCTTTAGAGGCCAGGCAAAAATCCAGGCTTTGGGCCGGAGATTTGGCTCAGTGGTTCCAGCGCTTGCCTAGCAAGCACAAGTTCCCTGGTTCCATCCCCGGTAACCACATACAACAACTGGCGTGGTGATTCACGCTCACTAGCAATCAGTACCACGTACCACAGTGCTGGGCGTAGTGACTCACACCTGTAATCCCAGCACTAGAGAGACAGAGGCAGGAGGATTGCGGAGTTAAGGCTTGCCTGGGCTACATAGTGAGCTCAGGGCCAGGCTGAACTACAAAGCGAGACCCTGTCTCAAAAAAAAAAAAATCCAAGCTTTATCCAGACCCTTTATAAGAAATGCAAAGCCTTGAAGTGGTTATAAGAAAATAAGCATTCATGCACTCACTGTGAATGGGGGGTGGACATGAGGCCTGCTTCGCCTGCAGCATCCACACCATTAGCACACTTTTACCCAGGGCTCTTGGGACTTTTTTTCCTTCGTTTGTCACCTCCCATTATCACAGCCACCACCCTCTGCTCAGCCTGGAGGCAAAGTGCTCCGGTGGCTGTTTTCTAAATGCTTCTAGGAGGTGAAAGTTCCCATGACTGGCTTAGCTCATGCCCACCTGTCTCTGGTCAGGCAAGCGGCTCTAATTACAAAGTCAGCCTTGCTGATATGTTTTTCAAAACAGCATTGTCTTGACACACTTGTACCCAGATCGGCAGCGTTCTCTCATTTGTGCCAAACCTCCCCATGTTCACTGCTTCACTTATCTCTGTTCCCCGTAAAAGGGAGTAGAAGGGAATCCGGAGTTAGGGATTCTTGCCTCAACTTTGCCCACAGATTGATTCTGTAACCTTGAGCAAAGAACCTCATTTTCTGTAGACCTTCCTGCCTTTGCTTGAATAAAAGAAAAATACAAAGATTGAATGAAGTGATCCCCTTCATGTGGTCTGAATGGCTCCAAAGAGGACGCTTCGGAGCCATTTCCTTAGTTCAGCTTCTGATGAAAATGAGACCCAAATGAGAGACAGAACATACAAGACGTCATTTAACCCAGTCATTTCCCATGGGTGATGTCTGGATTTAAAATATCAGCTTCGGGCTGGAGGATTAGCTCAGTGGTTCCGGCGCCTGCCTCGCAAGCACAAGGTCCTGAGTTCGATCCCCGGTAACCACATACAATGCTGGGCGTGGAGACTCACGCCCACCAGCAATCAATACCACATACCACAGTGCCGGGTGTGGTGGCTCACCCCTGTCATCCCAGCACTCGGGAGGCAGAGACAGGAGGATTGCTGAGTTCAAGGCTTGCCTGGACTACATAGTGAGTTGAGAGCCAGCCTGAACTACAAGGTGAGACCCTGTCTCAAAAAAAAAAAAAAAAAAAAATCAGCTTCACTTGAGAACCTGTTATCGATGCAGATCTTTGGGCTCATCCAGATCCGCTGAATTACAAACCCAAGGGGTGAGACTGAGCAGCTGGCTTTAGCACAAGGTCCAGTTCACCGGGAAGCATGCTCGAGGTAGAAAGCTTCTGGTTTAAGCCTGTCTCAAGTTTCATAAGTACGCCACGTGACACATCTTTTATAATCTGGCTTTGTGGGTTTGGTGACTATCATGTTTATGTTTACAAAATTAACTGTCTTCAATCTGATTTTAAGCAAAAATCATGAAACTGGTGAAATTTTGGAGGCCACCCTTTCAATCTATTTTTTGAGCCCATTTTTTGGTTTTGCCCTTACCTATCAGATCCCTCGTGGTCATTGGCCAAAACACAAAGAAACTTCTCCCTTAGGGTAGGACAGAGGCCCTTACAGAATTGATTGAAATGGCTGTCTATAATTGTAAAATATAAGGCATTGAGGCCAATAGGGAGATTTTTTGGGCTGGCATTGGCAGTGGCCTGCACCCAACCTGCAGATGGCACCAAGTAAACAGATGTCCATGTCCCTGTCCTTAGCATGTCTGAGAAAGACAGGGGGTTTCCCTCTACCCACTGCATCTCAGGAAGAGGACTGCTGCACTTTAAAAAGGATCTGGAAATGCCTTGGGCACAGCCACCCCTCTGGACTCCTTCCCATCTTCTAGGCCTTGCCTCTGCGCTTTCCCTTAGCTGTGCCTGATTATGTCGCCATCCCTGAGGGACCCTACAGTCTGTAGATTTCCCAGAGAAACCCTGCAGAGCTAAAATGAGTATTTAGATATCAGTGGGCCTTCCCCTGGGCACCAGCTCTCTCTCCCAAGACAATTAGATGGTAATATGTCATCTGTAGCTGCTGTCTGCTGGCTTATCCCCAAGTCTTGCTTTAAACTGATTACTGAGATTCATTCTTCAGCTCTTTGCTGTAGGACCACAGAACAGTAGATGTTCCACCAAACTGAGACCCTCATTACCAGTGTGGTAAGTGATAGTATTCAGACAGCATACCCACAGTTTTGACTTGGACCAGGTGACCCCTCTCCTCTGGGTACACACCTTCCCACAAGCAGATAAACACACGTGTTTCCTCACAAAGGTCACTGAGGCTCTCAAAGCCCTGCACATGTGTGACAGACAAACTCAGCAAAAAGTCTTAATTATTTGTCATCCTAAAAACCCCTACGTTGGGCTTTTCCTTTCACAATGTTTTGAACAGCCTGAGTGAGCCAGACTCTCCCTGTCCAGTTACTAGACTCAGCAGGTTCGGGAACATTGCTCCCAAATAGAACATTGTCTGCTGGAAGTGACTCATAGAACTTTCCAGAAGGAAGAAACAAGACATCTGAATATTTCCAAGTCAAAATAAAAGTACTTTTATGTGTGGCATGATGAGATTCAAAATGAATATAGTTTAGATTTTGCTAAAACATCTAGAGTTCCAGAGAGCTGAAAGGTAAAGGGCACAGACAAATCCTCCAAAAGCTTTTGTCCACATCAGCAGAATAAAAGAGGCCTAAAGCGTATATCTACAGATCCAGCCGTTTTCTACCACAGCTTTAACCCCTATTGTTCAGAAAAAGGCCATTTGGAGCAAAAAACTAATTAATGAAATTGCCTGTCTCCACTAGTCAGACCTGCCAGAAAATTGCTCTACTGGCAACAGGCTACATGTTGTTACTAGGGAAAGTTTGGAGGAAAAAAAAAGATTAGTGCCAGCGTTCATCTTGAAATAAA